>JALPQI010014896.1:0-22258 GCA_025490895.1 Thaumatotibia leucotreta | reverse complement strand
GAGATGATGATGATGATGATGTACATATTAAAACTTATTGATAGTTGCTGACGTTTTTGATCAACTTACTATGTCAATAGTCATGTACAGTGAAACACGTACATAAGTGATCATTTGTGTAAGGACTTGGCTTATCGTATTCTTATTAGAAAAGTAAATTATTATTTTTAATATCTATGTTTTTGTATTGGCAATTGACCCATCAACCTGACCTACGGTATCAATTATCATCAGCAGGCCTAGCGAATATACCATTCAGCAATCGTATACAACAAGCGATAAGTCATAAATGTATGAGAATGACAGATTCGTACGAAAAGTCACGTGATTATTGACATACATCATTATAGTCCTGTGATTTATCGCTTTTTGTATACGATAACAGTATGGCACCTGCTGATCGGACAATAAAACGATTCGCAAAAAAAACGCTTTTTTGAAATTATGGGTAATTTCCACTGTTATTACCGACGACGAGTGATTTGGGACACTTGACATTCAATCTGTTTTCAATAATTAATATCATTGCGATTTTTTATACAAATTACAAAAATCAAATTTGACATGTATTTCAAATTGACCTGAACACGGTAAGTTAATTAAGGTTTATGGTGTGGGTTGAAGTTTGCCTAGGCTACAACATTATGTATAAGGGGGTGTACCGATAAAAAACTGGCAAATTCAAATGAAAAAATCATGATTTGAACATAAACCAGGAAGTCTTAACTTGCTTAAGCTGACTGTAGTACTTTTGTGTCACTACTGCATTTCAGGGACTCAAATTACAGCTTCTTCGAAACCTTTTCCAAACATTTTTTTCTTTTTTTGTATGCAGTTTTCTAAATTATGGGACTGACGTCAATATATCTGGCCATTCTTCCCATGTTCCTTAAGATATCCTTGACTTATGCATAATATCCTTGATACTTTTTGGCACTGATTTCATAAAACTATGCCAAAGAGACTAAGATTTGTATAGGATTAAATAATTGATTAAAGACCCATCAAAATTTCACATAATATGTGACATAGTTCCCTCCACATAGTATTACTGCGCCCAACGCAGGGGTATATTTAAAAAATAACATGGAGATTAACCAGAAATATTGGTCACTTCTGCAGAACACGAAATCGTGCTGTGGAGAATTAAAAAAAAGAGCTTGGTAAAATAGATTTCGAAGGGGTTATGGAAAACTTGTATTGTGAATACTGAAATTGCAGTAGCAACAAAAAAATACCAAAGTTAACTAATTTCAGACCTCCTAGTTAATTACAAAAGCCAGAAATGACAGCTTTTTAACTATATCAACCCGATTTTCGTCGTTGCGCTTGTAAAATCCGCTATGCGATTGATTTATGACATTGAAATAGTAACCTAGCAACTATACACAAAGAGTATTAATTCAATTAATTAAAATCCACTACATGTCGGTTTTTGCAGGCGCAACAACGTTTTTTCATTTGAATTTGCCAGTTTTTTATCGGTACACCCCTTATATTTACGTAGAAAAAACCCACGACTGCTGAACAAATAATTATGTTTGTGATAAATACACAAAGAAATGCTGCCATCGGGATTCGAACCCGGGACGTTTAGCTTCACAGGTAGAATTAGGATTAGTTATCACAAATATTTGTTCCTTGGTCATGGCTGTCTATGTATTTAAGTATCTGTAATATGTATCTATCAATTATGTACATCGTCGCTTGGTACCAACATCACAAGCCTTAATTTAGCTTACCGTGGGAGTAGGTCGATTTGTGTAAGATTTCCCAAGATATTTATTTATAAAAAACGACCCGCCCCGGCCTCGCACGGGTACTATACCTACATAAAAACCTTCCTCTTGAATTACCCTACCTATTCAAAAAAATCTCATCAAAATCCGTTGCGTAGTTTTAAAGATTTAAGCGTACAAAGGGACATAGGGACAGAAAAAGTGACTTTATTTTATACTATGTAGTGAAGTGATACATCAGCGCTAGGGGATGCAAACCGGTTTTGGAAAGTACCGGTTAATATCGTTTTTTTTTATCAGCCTGGTTTAGTGTCCCACTGCTAGGCAAAGGCCTCCCCTCTTTTCCTCCATTCGGCCCGGTCGTCACATTTCTCCCGCCAATTCGGATAAAACGCGTCCAGGTCGTCCCGTCATTATTCATCGTTATCACATACAAATAAAAAGTGTTTTTTGTATTGTTCAACGTATTGAGTAAACTAACCTAAACGTTACTTGCCACCTCATGGTATGGCTACTGGTACCGTATAGATGTTTATGAGTGTATGTTCATAGGAAATAACATTAGTGGTAACCGCAACACTGATTACCCGTATCCCCCATACAACATTTGCCTGCGGTAGGTCGTTATTAGGGGAGAGTCGGGCATATCGTATCGGTGTTAAATGAAGCTCGAGGTTTTCTACGAAAACCATTTCATATACTTGTGAATTATGAGTATAAATGTATAGGTATCTAATAACTCACACGAATTATCTTAGACGAACAGTACAGCTTACATAGTATAGATATCTGTTTTAATATAGTAACCTAAAAGTCGCTTTTTGTATATTCATGAATTATAATCGTTACTAAAAGTTACACTTAAGGTGGGCGTCTTGTTTTTAATTGAATAGTTCTCAAAAAGTTATATACGAGTATTATATCTATTCCATGTAAATTACAACTGTTTTTTATTTGACAATCGATTGTTTTTAGATTTGGGCACTCTATAATTACTTAATACTTAAGTACTCTCGATATGTCTCAAAAAGATGCCGCCGTGAAATTTAAAGGTGCTTTAGAATAATATATGCTGACGACTCTGAACGGGATGCACCTAAAAAGTCCAGGTTTTCGAGAAACGGGTTTCCGATATTTTTATTTGAAAAACACTCAACTACCACTTTCGTTACAATGTAACTAACTACCGAGCATACCTAACCTACCTTTACACAAAAAATATTCACGTATCGACGAATTCGAGGGATTTCTTCTTTCGAGTCGTTAGAAAATATACATTTTTAATTGACATGTTACGAAATCAATCCACTTTTTGTTTGATCTTGCAAAAGAGTAAATCAATTCATTCTATTCTGTATGAGAATAATATGATATGAAAAATTAGAAGGTAGGCAAATTGGCTTGTTAAAAGTGACTGGTTCATATTTAATTTATAGCATGTAAACGTTTCGAGTTTTCCCAAACAGATGCTGATTTGATTTATTTCGTTTTTTAAAGGTCAAGTAATTTGATAAAAACGCGTTGAATATACTGAAACCTACATAGATGTTAAAACACTGTAGAAACAATAATACACTAATAAAAAAATAATTTGCTGGTTCTGAAATCTCAAAACATAATTATGCTATTAATATTAAATGTAAAACAGACAATTCTGTAAAACTCATCTACCCTATTGGTCAGTCAAGTCTAGCCGTCTCCTTTTGTGAAGTAGGTCGAATCCAATCAATTATATCGGTATGTAAAATACGTAACAATCTTGTACACGCATGCAACCACGCATGAATACGATGCACAATAGAAAGTTGTTTTTCTACTCATAGGATTTAGTTTTGAATCATTAGGTTGTAATATTTATAACTTCATGGATCACATTTTATCTGTTTCCCAGTGTTGCTCCCATTGTCTTATGTTGCGCAATTGCATCGAAGTGTACCTAATTGAAAACAGTATCTTTGAAAAGATTATTTTATGCTCCATATGTTCTCAAAACACCTTTCATAGCAGATTTTTTTTATTTACTTCATTATTTTTGTTCGAAACATTATATAATACAAAGACATCTAAATGACATGTAATTATATTGTCTGTCATAAATACTGGCTAAATGTGAAGAACTTCAAAACTACTGTAAACCATTTATTACACACTTTCATAAAATGAACTTGTATTTATGAGCCTTATCATCCTGCAAAATACAAGAATTTCGTTTACATTTAACTACAAAAAAAGCATTCATTTCATTCCCTCAATATAATAAATACGAATGGAATAAAACAACATTCCGTAGTAAGATAAGATTGTCGGCGTTTTGACGCGACGGGGGGCTAGTTAAATTTGCTTAACAGTGCCTTTTGATGACTCTTAATACGCCAACTGCATATTAAACAAGTTTACGTAATGGATTCCTCACACCTAAAAAAGTTGCGCCTTCATGGAGTCATTATCGGTTTAATTCCTGACAGAACTCGGCTAGGTCAGGAATTATTATCAAACCGGAATCAGAAAGGGATTTGAAAGTACTGTTGACACATCATTTACTAAGAAAAGATATGTTTACAGATGTAGTGAGTGATTAATTAATCTATTGTCTGTAAGTCTCTGCACTTAAACTATGATTATATAAAAAAAGCTATAAATATATCCTTGATTGACTTATACACTATCGTGTCAACAGTACTTTCGAATCCCATTCTAATCGCGGTTTGATAATATACCGATCGATCAAATGGTGGAATGATTTCGATTTAGATTATATTCATTTGCACAACGTTTGACTATATAAATTACATTGTAATCAATCCATAACAATCCACATTGTGTTCGTCAATACAAATTACACAAAATGACAAAATACAAGTAAGCAATAAAGCGGCAAATACATTATAATTATTCACCTAAAGCGGATCATCAATTTCATTCAATTTCAAAGCTTCCTATTCCCTATATACGTATAGGGGGTACCGACTGGTTTTCCTCACACAATGCATTGTAAAATGTTGTATGATACCCATGTTGAAATCAAGGCATTCCAAACTTGTATCATAAATAACTATTATTGATTCAAAGGACAGATTAAAAGGAACCACGAACGGCAAAATTTGTAGATGACATTTTTATTTGATAGACGTGTACTATACTACTATGTACCGTGTACTATACTAATACGTATTTGTTAAAGGCGTTGCAACATATGAATAAGAACATACCTACTGCCAATAAGGAAAGACCACCAAGCCACCAAGTAGCATCCTTTCCAATTAAAATTTCTTTTGACTCAAAACTGTTTTCCGCAAGTGTGATGAAAAACATTATTTTGCACACTGGAACCATCAAAATTGTAAGCTCGAGCGGTAAAAAATGGCTCTTTCTATCTCCCGCTCACAATGTTGTACTATAAAAATATTTACTTGTCATTATAAAGGTGATTAAGTTGGAGTTAATTAATGAGATTGATCGTAAAAATTAGTGACGGTTCCTTAATTAATGCCTGCCGTTTTTAGTGGAGGCAAAACACAAAAGGTCTGCCGCCAGAGACGGAGATCTTGCATCGATGATTCTCAATAATGGTCGCCAAAAACGTTTCAAGTATAGTGAAGCCGAGATCCGCGCGTCAAGCTTTTATTTTGGAAAAAATATCGGAATATGTTTCATAGAGTAACAAACCTTAGAGTGTTCATGTATCATAGAGTAACAAAACATAAGAGTGTTCATGTATCATAGAGTAACAAATCATAGAGTGTTCATGTATCATAGAGTAACAATTCATAGAGTGTTCATGTATCATAGAGTAACAACCATAGAGTGTTCATGTATCATAGAGTAACAATCATAGAATGTTCATGTATCATAGAGTAACAAATCATAGAGTGTTCATGTATCATAGAGTAACAATCATAGAGTGTTCATGTATCATAGAGTAACAACCATAGAGTGTTCATGTATCATAGAGTAACAAACCATAGAGTGTTCATGTATCACAGAGTAACAAATCATAGAGTGTTCATGTATTTCCATTTATTAGCTTAAGCCGCGATTCCACTTAGTGTTCTGCGCGAGCATTCAGTTGTTCGTGGGCTGACGAACGTACATTTTGCAATGTGATATTTGGATATCACTGACGACTGGAGACGGCATTGGTGCCGTCTTTACCATAAAGGCACAAGGGTCACGTGCCCAGGGCCCCCATCTTCAGGGGGCCCCCAAAAGATCGACAACTTTCCTCACATTTATTCTCACGTTTCCTTTCGAAAGGGGCCCCAAAATCCTTGGGTGCCCAGGGGCCCCTCCATAGTTAAGGGCAGCCTTGGTGATATCCCGTTTTCATCTGCTCAAGAACGAACGAATGCGCTCTCAGGACACTAAGTGGAAACGCGGCTTTAGATGACTACCAGACATTGAAGTCACGGTGACACGAACAAAATTTGGCTAGGCACTTCGATATTATTTTATCGATAACTTATTCTTCCTTATAACAGAAGCAACGCCTTTGAGATATTTTTTTACGTAAATTAGCTTGGTTGTAAGGGAGTCGAGGATTTTTAGTTTGTGTTACCGTCAAGTATTTCAATCAAAATTTGACTTTGACGGCTATTGCGTAAAGTCAAATTGTAATGGAGCAAATCTGCTATTAAGCATACAAAAGGTTAAGCTTACTTTGATACAAATCTTTCGAATATGAAAACGTAGTTAGTAGTGTGGCCAAGATCTGCGCGTCGAGCTTTTATTCTGAAAAAATATCGGAATATAGAAATATAATTAAAATACATACTTTAAAAGGACAAAGTAGATATGACAATAATGATGATAATATATGAATGTATCATAGAGTAACAAATCATAGAGTGTTCATGTGGCAAATCTACTTGTTAGCTTACATCGGAATATGCGTCGCATAAACGTGCCTCGTCCCATTAAAAGAAGATGGCCTCGTATAGAGTCGTATCATTAATACACAATTTTCATAATCTTTGTTTTGAATTGTAATTATTTTATTTATTTTCTTTATTGGAGAAATAACAGAAGTAAGTGACACAGCTGTATTTCACATTTTGAGACATAAATATACAAGAATACACAAACTTCCTTAAATTTTCTCACTGAAACATAAGTAAGCACTTACAGGAGACGGACTTGTATGTAAAAAAAACAACATTCCTAGTGCACACGGTACAGTATAAAGCATGCATAGAAAACAATAATAAGAATAAAATTATAAGGGTAATTACTCTTAAGTAATAATGACTACTTTACAACTTTTTGTGTACCGATCGAATTTCGTAGAGTGGGAGGTTAGAACAGCGAATGCTCTTTTAGTTTGAACGCACCTTAACAAATCATTGAGTGTTCATGTGACAAATCTACTTATATTGTTAGCTTACATCGGAATATGCGTCGCAAAAACGTGCCTAGTCCCATTAAAAGAAGATGGCCTCGTATAGTCGTATCATTAATACACAATTTTCTTAATCTTTGTTTTGAATTGTAATTTGAACTACAAGTAAAAATATTTAATAATTGAGACGGCATTGACCATGTACACTATGCTTATTTATTAGTCAATATATTGTAAAGGGGATTTATTATATTAGATTTTATATTATACAGAAAATAATCGTAGTGCTCAAGACATAATCGTACATGATTATATTTGATTATACAGGGAGCTTCGCGAGCATTGCGAGAGATTTTAACCATGCATTTTGGACGAGAAAATAACAAAATAAAAGTATGCGACCTAATGTCAAATGTAAAAAAAAAATCTGTACTTTTTTAAATTTTTGTATCCTTCCAACATCGCCAGTATCAAATAATAGATAAAATTAGTTACAGAGTTTTTTTACATTTTTTTTTGTTGTCTGGTTGTTTCGTTAAGTGTTTTATTTTTTATGATTTTCAAACAAACGGTATAAATTGTAAATTCCAAGACATTGCACGTTGTGACGAAAAACTTATTTCGAAAATGTTTGATTATATCTGAAACCAAGCCGAATCCAGGTAAGATTATATGACATTAAAGACTCTAAATATGGTCAGGAAACGCCATTAAAATCTTTCGCAATGCTCGCGAGCACGCCATGTTGTATTGGAGAGATTCGAACAGTAAGGCTTAGCACATAAATAAATAAATAAATAAAAGTCTTGGGACATAATATTTTCTTCGGTTACCGCGAGGATTACTCATGAAATAAAACTATGAAAACGGATAAACTCGCGTATATTAACTAATTTTAACTTCATTCCGACGTTTCGAACACTTTACAGGGTTCGTGGTCTGCGGATGACTCCTGCATCCTGCGTCATCCGCAGACCACGAACCCTGTAAAGTGTTCGAAACGTCGGAATGAAGTTAAAATTAGTTAATATACGCGAGTTTATCCGTCTTGGGACATCTTACACAAATCAACCTAGTCCCACGGTAAGCTCAATTAAGGCTTCTGATGTGGGTACCAGGCGACGATGTATACATATAATAGATAAATACATATGGATACTTAAATACATACACAGCCTTGACCAAGGAAGAGGAACAAATATTTGTGATAAATAAATATACAAATAATGCCCTCGCCGGGATTCGAACCCGGAACCTCCAGCTTCGTAGGCAGTCACTACCAACTAGGCTACTGAGGCTGACATGATTGGTGCGACAGTATGTCTCGGCGAGATAGACTCCGTCCCTCTTTAATTAATGTAGTTAGAAAAAGACGAGAACACATTAAAATATTATGGAACCTGGCTTACTACAGCGAAAATCGAAATTCGTAAATTTCGAGGATTTTTCTCTGTCACTCAAACGAAAGCGTCATTAGAGTGAGAGACAAATCCTCGAAATTTACGATTTACTAACGTAATTTAAGTCGATGTTTGTAGACGATCCCTTGTTAGCAACGAAGTGTTGTGTGCAACCCCCTTTATGACAAAAGTAACATTGAGGGTAGGTTTTTCCTTGCATCGCCTCCGCCACCACCGCCCGCGGCCAGTACCAGTTCTAGCAGGGCCCGCTGTACGCCTATGGGTTTGACCGAGGATGCTCCTGAAGAAGATCCTCTTAATAGGTCGAAACATGTGAATCATAGACTTAAATTTTACACCCCACACGGTAAAAACAGGTCACTTCAACTAAAACAAATTTCTTCAATGCTAAGCAAATATTTTTAATCTAAGAATATGATCCTCTCCCTATAGCCGTAAAAAAATATTTTCTTAATAAATTAATTAAAAAATTAAAAAACACGACTGCCGCTTAAAAACGTTCTTTAAAGTAAAAAATAATTCCTTTTTCAGGTTTATTCTTGCGAGCGTATCTACATATAAGCGCTTGTCTTATTACTTACGATATTTTGTTTCGATTGCAGTCGGGGAACCTTTCATTACGGAAAATATAAACATTATGGAGGTTCCCCGACTGCAATCGAAACAAAATATCGTAAGTAATAAGACAAGCGCTCATATGTAGATACGCTCACAAGAATAAACCTGAAAAAGGAATTATTTTTTACTTTTAAGAACGTTTTTAAGCGGCAGTCGTGTTTTTTAATTTTTTAATTAATTTATTTATTTGAAACCTTTTAGTGTATTCGAAGATTCTTTAAATTTCGATAAAATTTGGAAGGTTGACCCTGCGTAGGGCCGAAGTTCGCTCCGGAGGCCCGAAGAGTTCCCATCCCAGGTATTTTGGGCGAAGCCGTAGGTAGGGCACGCCGCACTAGGGCCGGAACGTTAGCGAAAACAATGTAAATTTATGTTAAGTGAGTCCGAACTTCTGAAGGGTGAGCTTTAGGATGGGAGGCCGAAAGCAGAGCTCGCGGAGGCCCAGACTGTCACTTCGAAGGCCAAGGCCGAGCTGTGAGAAAATTGAGCTACCATGCTTCTTCAACTACCCCAATAAGCCGACATCCACATAGGACCGAAGGCCCGACGGGTGAGACCACACGGTATAACCGTCCCCTTTAGCCTTTTCACCGCCAGACGAACGAATATGCTGAGCTCTAGACGCCACGCGTACGTGATTATTTAAACGAAATTTAACTTTACGGTGTCACGCGTAAGTTTCTACTACATTGGCATAGTTGTCGGCCAGTGGCGGTCAAAGGGTCAACTGTCTTAGGCCCGACAGTTCGCTACAAACTCTAACGAAGACCGAAAGCTGAGCTTCGTGTTGAGTCAACGGCCGAAAGCCGAGCCGCTAGAGCCCAGCGGTACCACCCTGGGCGGTGAAATAGGGTAACATAAAAAATAATCAAAGTATTGAAGTAGTATTGACAACCTGCGAAGACCGTAGTAGGCCCTGCTCCGCGTAGGGCTGAAGGTCCAAATCGTCCCTAAGAGGGGCATTGGTTCGCGAAGCCGAAAGCCGAGCTACCAGAGCCCAGACATCGGCCCGGACCAGTGGAGGAAAAGGCCCGAACTTTCACTAAGAGTGCCCTAGCATGACACTTGTAAGAAATTTAAAGCAAGGCCGAAGACGGAGCTGTGAAAAAAATAAGCCACCAAGCTTTTTCAACTACCCCAGCATCTTAAGCCCAGCTCCGCTTAGAGCCGAGGACTTGGAGCGGTACAATCGGGGTGCTCTCGGCGCGATCCCGAGGACTGGAGGCTCGACGGGCGAGTCCACGCGGTACAACCGTGTTTTTTAACTATCTTAACAATCGAAGCCAGAGCTTAGCGCTATCAGGGCACGTAATGAAATAGTGAAACATAAAAAAGAGCCGCAGGCCCGACGATCGTTTTCACAATTTGCGAAAGTTGTAGACCGCACTCCGCGTAGGACTGATAGCCCGAAGTGTCCTCCAGAGGGGCGCCGGCTTACGAGGCCGAAGACCGAGCTACCAGAGCCCAGCGCTCCTTCGCGATATTGTATAGCGAAGGAGCGCTAGGTAAAAGTATAGCTTTAAAAGGAATCTCAGGGCCGCAGACTCGACAATTCGTTTCGAGAAAATGCGAAGACTGAACGTCTGCGAATGGCTGAAGGGCCGTAGGCGAAAAAGGGCCACTACAATTTATTTTTTAACATATTTCAAGTTTTAATTTTGATGCAATTTTGTTTGGCCAAAATTGCTATTGTTATTGTATTGTTAGGCACATTCGCCTGATATTCAAATCATATCTAGAAATCCTCGATATTAGTTAGGTACGTGCATGGCATTAGCACATGATTAGTGCGACAGTATATCGCTGCAAAATAGACTATCCATCCCTCTTTTATTCATATAGTTAGTAAAAAATGGAAAATCTATCTCGCGGCGATAAACTGACGTATCGTATGTGGTTGGACGTAACATACATATGTGGTAAAATATCTCGTATCTCGCAAACTATTTACGTAGGTAAATGTTATTTCCATTCTTATTAAATATTGTGTTATAGCTATTTTCCGCAACTCGACATCTAACATGCCTATTTTGCGTGGTCCCAACGCTGGCCCAATACTTGTTGGGAACTCCCAAACAGGCTACCTCACGATGTTTTCCTTCACCGTAAAGCACTTGTGATGATATCAAATGATGATGTACATACATAAGTTTTTCGAAAAACTCATCGGCACAAGCCGGGGACTGAACCCAGAACCGCTGCGTAGCAGCCGTGCGTTTTACCACTCGACCACAAACACTTATATAATGTATCTGTTTCATACACACTAAGCCCAGTGTCAGCGGTGACAGTTCTGTCACGGCTTAGAATTCAAAGAAAAATTTCAGTACCGCGATGTAGAACATTTCGAGTTTTCTCTTCATACATATACTTAAACATATAACTTGTATCTGTATTTACAATCTGCATGTAAAATGCTTTAATTTGGTACCCAAATCATAGCGTTTGGATCACATATTATTGTTTGTGATTTGATTGCATTTTAATGAATCTCGCCCTTCTTGAATAAGTTACACACATATAAGTTATGTACATATTTGTAATCGTTGTTTGAAGCTCTTCATTTTGATACCAAACTCGATAGGTTTCTTTAATATTTATTTTTTTTGGTCAGATAATATTGAATTTCTAGGCCGCCATATTATTTTTAACGTGACGTCACATATCCTATGTTACCTGCGACGTCACGAGGATTCTAATGATACCTTACACTATTAAAAACGGTTAAGTGGTAGCGAAGATCTGCGCGTTTAAAGAAAATATGAAACATACATAGGGACTGAACACATATACTCTCCTTTTGGCAGTCGTGTAAAAAACAGATTAATTTACTCTCAGTATTTGCTTTTTATACCAAGATAGTATAACTTGAATACAAATAAACAAAAATCAAAATAAGAATGCTTTATCTAATTGCTTTAAAATTAGTTTACTTTACTTCAAGAATCACAATTTTTTTTTAATATATTTATTTTCAAAACTACAATTTATGTACATAGATTAAATCTAACTAATCTACTTAACCTAACCTATATCTAAGATTGGCCCTTGTGGCATTGTACCGAGGATACTGGCGGCATTTCCTCGCTGTATCGCAATATTGATGCGTTGTGCGAGGAAGTCGCCAGCTCTTCGGTCTTTAGTTACGTCAACCAGACGTTTCGCGATCTCAGCAAACAATTTGCGTGCGCTGGGGCCCCAAGAACCTAAAGTTTCTACGCCAAACGGTACAAAATCGTACTCTTTGCCGAGGCCCTTATATTTATTACGTTTTAAAAATTCGGCATTTTCAGCCGCAGCGGCTGCCTTAAACGTAGTTCGTTGAAGATGGGACGGTGCCAGGGTGTCTACGCAAGTAGTAGAATCACAATTACTTCAAATAAGAAAACATGAAATCAAACTAAAACAATGTCACAACAATCAAGAATTTGTATCTTGCAAACAGAAAATTTTCTTGAATTAAACATTTTATGACTTTTTGTTGTAAGACAAATCAGTGATCTTGGGCATAACGCCCATATATCTTATAATAAGCATTTTACTCTTGAAACCAGAATATAATTGAAGAAAAATGAATTTTTCAACTGAGAAATGCTACAGTCAGACTGGTACAAATATATTTTAAGATAATAGGTTTTTGATTTGATTCCAGTAAATATGCTAAGAATATATGTTTTCTCAAACAAAGATATCCTTTTTATCTGTGCAACACGTTCGTCACACATTGACCACACGTTGTCCACGCGGCGACTATGCGTTTGCGACTGACGTGTATCGAGCAACCATTTGCTTTGCACTCATTTACGCCACGTTGTCCATTAGTGACCATTTATGGATCAACCAGTTGACTACTTATCGGAGGTGTGAGTAGAGTTGCTGCCGCGTTGGCGTGGAGTGGTTATAGTGTGTGAATACCTTAAATAATGATGATACCTGTATTCAAATTGAGATCTTCTGTTCCTAGTAATAAGTTCCAAAGTTCATGCGTGTTCATAGACGTGACTGTACCTAGTGTACAGTTGGGTCAAAATTTTTTTCGTTGTCTTGTTTAATACCACTCTGTCACGCTTTTAGTTGCTGTTTCGACTCAGTATAATAAAAAAAAACCGGTGCAGTTGTATTTCTTTTTCACGCTAGATTTTAATCCATACATCAAAAATTAGAAACAAAACATCATCTCATACAAAAATCACTACGGTGTGACGTTTTTTAGGGACACAAAATAAGACAACGAAAAGACTGGGTCAAACCAGTTAAAAAAAATGGTTTACCACTTTTCGACTCTATTCAGTGGCAATAAAGGTGAAAAGTGGTAAACCGCATTGTTTGTTGATTGTACTTGATTAAATTGTTAATTAGCGTAATGGTACGAGTTTCATTCGCATTGGGAATTGAAATCTCATGTAAGCTATAGCATGATTACATTGATTAGTTCGATATCTAATTACCTACTGTTTTTCTAGTCTACACGTGTAAGTCTAGGTCATATGTTATCACGGATTAAATACTTATAAGGTCTTACGGGTCGACATTGCATTAACATACTTAACTAATTCATACTACGTTACACATATGTACATACTTCATCACAGAGGCGAATTAACCAAAGTTAACCTAACAGGGCGTATAAAAAAAACCCGGGTACCTGATTCATCGAGATCTGGACGTGCCAGGGTTCATTCGAATAAGAATCACGAGCTGATTCGATCTAGATAATAAATAATAAAGTTCCAAAAAAATCCACTAGGTACGTCACGTTATTTGGGAGCATTCCTTGAAAACATGTCGTAAGCGACATTGTCTTTTCAATACTTTTGAGAAATTAAATTAGTAAGCTGAGTTACGGCATAATAATAACATATCAAGGCTTATAAGATTGACAGTGTTTCCTAACAGCTAGCATATTTTATTAGGGTAGCTACCATAGCGAGTCGTAAGCGACAAAATGTAGATGTTTTCATGGAATGCTCCTTTGTATGAATGTACTACGAGCGTCACGTAACGGAAACTCTAATTTTGTCCGAAAAATTTTCATCATCATCATCCTATTGCAGTCCTCTCCTAGGCCTCTCGTATTACTTTTCCTGTTCCGTAAATTTTGAGGATTTTTAATAATACACGGGTACCCATATAGACGGGTATTATTTACACGGACTCTAATTACCCGTGTAAATCGGGCCAGTGGCCCTACCGCGAACTTCTAAATCCGCAAATTTCGAGGATTTGTCTCTGTCACTCCAACGAAGGCGTCATTAGAGTGAGGGAGACAAATGCTGGAAATTTACGAATTTCGATTTTCGCGATAGTAGGCCAGAAAACCGTGTACGTGTAACACGAAACACGGGTATGAGAAACGTTGACACGAAACCCGGACACGACCGCGAGCCCTACTTTAAGCCCCTACCTTATAGATGTCAAGACAAGTCTATGTTGTCTATTCTCTATGAACGCATCAGGATGCTTAGCCAAGTTGCCAATCGTTAACGTTTATAGCGTATCGTAGTTTTCCCTCTCTGTCACTCTTTCATATTAGTGCGACAAAGACAGTTAGCTGCCTTTCGTTTGCGATTGAGGATTAAGAGTTAGCGATTGTCAACTTATCTAAGCACCCTGGGCATACACGCAGCACTCACTCTAACGAAGACGTCATTAGAGTGAGAGAGACAAATCCTCGAATTTTTGCAATTCGAAGTTCGCGTCAAGGCCGCTATCTAAGATCGGTCCTTGTGGTATTGTACCGAGGATGCTGGCGGAATTTCCTCGCTGTATCGCAATACTGATGCGTTGTGCGAGAAAGTTACGTCAACCAGACGTTTCGCGATTTCAGCAAATAAGCGTGCGCTGGGGCCCCATGAACCTAAAGTTTCTACGTCAAATGGTAGAAAATCGTACTGTTTGCCGAAGCCCATATTTTTATTAATTAACCATAATTAACAAACAAAATTTACGATGCAATAAACAAGGTCAAGCTTACTTTTACGGTTTTAAAATAAAGTAGAAAGGTTATCTCTTGATATATTTGACATTCAACACGAGTTCAATTAGCATAGATAGACAAAGCTTAATGAGACGTATTAAACTGTACAATACTTAAATATCTGCGTAGTTTACGTTTCTCTACATTGTCCCTATGGCTACCTTCTAGCTCGTCATAACGTTTTTTCAAGAACAAATATAATAATTATTTTTGTGTATGGCAACAGAGCCAATATTTTCATTATTTTTGTGTATAGCAACACAGCTCTCTCTTGTCTGGTCTATACCAGGGGGTAGCACGCTAATTTACTGTTTCTCATTTTTTAATTATTAAACTCAGTGTACAAATTGCTACCATGTATTATTTACGCTACACGTTTCATTTTGCGTAAATTGTCACTTTATTAAAAGCTTGTAAAATAAATAAATAATTATACAAGTGAAATGCCAGGACGACGCACGACATGATGGCTTTTTAAAGTAACATTTATTTATATCGATTTAAGATAGTAAAAGTTTATCAGAATAATTAATCGTCTTAATATTAATTTGTCTGCAGTTCATTGCAATTGCTCTTGCTACCGCTGACCTCAGATAAGTAGTTATATCTTTGTTTACAGAACAGATAGTTTCATTATATTTCATTGTAATCACGCAGTTTTAATCAGCCTATAAATTTTTAATTATGCCAATGTGACTGATATCAACAGTTTGCGACAAATCGCTACTTAAAAAAAGCGTATCTGGTACAATAAGCCAAGAGAAAAATTTCGTAAAGTATGTATGTTCCATGTAGACTTACTACATTTCTACTTTGAATAGCAGTATGAGATACGCGATTTTTTCATAGAAGTGACTAAATGCCACGGGACATTCACGAAATGGACCTAGTCCCGTGGTAAGCTCGATTTATTTAAGTACTAAACGTCAACATAGGTAGCTAGTAGCTAGGTAACGTAACATAACTATTACTAGAGAAAACTAACTAGGAACTTAGTTTCGGCATTTTATTTAATATGAAGCAAAAAATAAATAAATTATATAATTTTTTTTAAAATTTGTTGTTTTCTCATATAATAATTTATAAATATAATTAAACGGTTCAACTCATGTGTATTTAATTTAGTCACTATAATATAATTTAATAAGATTTACAAGGTATTAAAATGAAATGTGTGTGACTCGCATGGTCATTTACTGTTATAGGTAATAGAACATAAAATTAAACACATACCAGCTTGAAACATAGGTAAAACATAAAAACTAATCATAGTATCATACCTATTACATCCAGGAAAACAGGTGACAACAATTAAATAACTTGTCACATGTAAATTTAAAATAGCAATCATCGTCCCTGCTTTTACAGCTCAAAACTGGTGCTGTTAAAAGTTTATTATTTAACCTTTCTATATTTTTAGTATTGGAATAAGGCTATAACATACAGTGTTGCCAGCGGTCTCTTTCCCACCTATAATTGTGGGCTAAAGTGTGAGAAGGAAGGCGTTTCTGGGTTTTACGACTTGGCAGGGAACGGGTTGCTCCTTTGCTTGTTTTGCTGTGACTAATTTTATAATACCAGTCCATATAGGCGTTCTCAGAAACAATAATAATATTAATGTTATTTTATGACGTAGATATAATGCGCACGACTTTGTAATAATGCAGTCTTCAATATTTATTGGCGATCGCGTAATGTATACTTGCCCGTCTCGGCTCGCGAAAACCGAAAATTAAGTGCTTTGTCACAAAATTGGAATCGAAATACGCCTTTTAAGCCTGTGGCAGACAAATTTTCATCAAGCCTTTTCGGTAAAGGTATTATGCGATGTCGTAAACTTGTTATTGCGATCTATATAGGCCTGTAATGATTTTTCACACTAAATTACATAACATAACTATAGACAATTTTTAATAAATAATCTGTAACTATATCTTCTGTAATATATTTTAAATAAAATAAGATATGTAGTTCTATAAATACGATGTTTCTATTCCAGAAAATACTAAATGTATGTGCAGGACTGGTCATTGTGGCAATCTTTGGGGAAAGCATATGTTCGGCAGTGGACGTCTTTCGGCTGATATGATGATGATGATGATGGCGTGAACAATTACGTTTATTACGTATTTAGTCATCATTTAATAGTGGGAATTGTGAATATCAGATCAGCACGCAACAGAAGCAAATAAATCGCATAGTTTTATTACACATTTTATCGAATGTAGTTATTAACGTAGTCTGAACTAGATGTATGTAAATGTGAAGGGAAAAATCGGGAAATGAGGGGCCACGGAAAAAACATGTCCAGTGCTTAAAAAAAATCAGGGCAAATTCACACCTTGTTCTGTTAAAAGTAAGGTGGTTTTTCCTTCTGTAATTTGAATTAACTAGACATGTTCTTTCCGTGGACCCTTCAAATATTCCATTGTGATAGCATTCCACTACGAGATTCATCCAAAGCTTCTGAAAAAATGAAAATTTGAAAAAATTATATTGTTGCATTGCATTCCAACTATTCCAAGATAATAATTAGAAGATATTAAAGTTAAATAGGTAACTAAGTTCGCTAGACAATACGCGGCCAATGTACCTACATATTATACAAGTCGAAAAATATTACCAGGGTGCTTAGACAAATTGCCAATCGCTAACGCTTAATCGTCAATCGTAAACGAAAGGCAGCTAACTGTCTTTGTTGCACTAATCTGAAAGAGTAACAGAGAGGGAAAACTACGATACTCTACTAAGCGTTAGCGATTGGCAACTTGGCTAAGCATCCAGGCCCAATATCGCTTTCCCAGCTTGAGCTACTTTCAGTTAATTCGAAGCAGTCACGGTGTTCAATATAATTATTTTTTTAGTACAGATGGTGTATTTTTTAGGCTCTAGTGCGAGAAGTGTGTCATTTTCATTTTACGTCAGGTTTGAAACTTCGGAGGGCCATCTGTACTAAAAAACGTCGTACGAGACACGTGCAAAAACGAAATTCGTAACTCGTGTCGATTTAAAACACTCCCTATCGGTCGTGTATTAAAACATCGGCACTCGTTTCGAATTTCATGTTTTTCGCACTTGTGTCGTAATGTACTATTTCAAAGTTTTTGTGAGATCCAGCTTTATTCCTACAGGGCAAGGTCAAGTGAAGGGTCCACGGAAAGAACATGTCTAGTCAATTCAAATTACAGAAGGAAAAGCCACCTTACTTTTAACAGAATAAAGTGTAAATTTGCCCTGATTTTTTTAAGCACTGGACATGTTTTTTCCGTGGACCCTTTAAGTATAGGTAACAAGTAGATAACATGTCTGACCTATACAACCGTAGATAGAACTAAAAATATTTACTGCTCTTATTTCAAATTATTTCCAAATTGCCATATCACACAAGTGGCAATACTTCACTGTGACAGATATAATTGTCAGTTCAAATAGACTCACGTTATACCTGGATGCCTGAAATAGCTCCCGAGACGTGACGTCGTTTGATTAAATCGTTTTGCCGAAGTGTTTACAAAAAGTATCATTAAGTTAGGTCATTTAAAACACTTGGACAATGTAACACGTTTTTATTATCAGAACATGTTTGTGTGTGAACATGCCGCGTGGTGACGGACGGACGGACATCTTCAGTGACTGCCACTCGAGAACCTTTCCCCAACGGCCATCGGTTTTACGTACAATGTGCCTTGCCCACTGCCACTTCATTTGCCTAAGCTATGTATTGATCACCACCCCAAATCTTGCCGTCGTAAGAGTTGGCTAAGGGATTTAAGTGTCAATGAATATTCCTTATAAATATTCCATATTGTGCGTATGGTGGCGGCAGTAAGAATACATTTGTCGCCACTCCAACTCCTCCTGCGGGTGTCGTAAGAGTCGACTAAGGGATTGAAGTGTCACTGACCATTATTTGATAAAAGATTGATGATGGGCAGTAGCGTCATCATAGTGGACAAACTACTGCGAAGATCAGACAGGATTTCTAATGGAAGCATTGTTTAATGTCGTATTTACTGATATACACCTTCTGCTGCAACAATTAGCAGCAAAAGTGTTAAGTTATTGAATCATGAATTTATAACATACTCGTAGATACTTAATAACTTGGAGTTTCTGCTTTTGATTTTGATAAAGCCGCAATCCAAAATAATAGCTACTTTATTTTACTTTGAACTTTATTCGCAACACGGTCGTATTTTTAATTGAGACGTTATTCTTAACTGATAAACAGTGATCGGATTAGGTAGTGCCATTTCACGGGAACTCGGTGCGTAAGCTTAGTATGGATATACCTTTTAACCCCGGGATTTTACATGAAAGTTCTAAGTCTACGTTTTGTCATCAAAAGAAATAGATTGACCGTTGAGAATGTCTAACAAAAAAATTGTTTGCTATTATAATTTTAAAGAAAGCAATGAATAAACGATCTAAAATATAATCTGTACAGGTCAACTGCAAGAATTCACTTTTTGACTTTAAGACGTGTAATTGTTTACCTGTGTTTTTTGTATGTAATTAGTTGTATTGTAATTAAATTAATATTATATTTAAATAATGTAGATCTAATACATATAACATTACCGGCCAATAATATGTATATCGAATTCAGATTTTTTTCAGTAGAGTTTTTTTTATAATTAATTGTAAGTGGTCTCCACACTTTCCACCCTACAAATAAAGCTAGTATAGGCACAGATTTTTGTGCCAGCGATGGAAAAACTTGGCATCATATAGTCGTTATTCCATGAAGATTTTTGTGTAAAGCATGGATTTAGTAGTAAAATTCTTTTTTGTTTTACTGCAGCTTTTTAGCAATATGCTGTGTCTCCCATTTTTATTAACAATAGATATGTACTTAATTGCAATATTTATCGTAAATTTCTGCAAAAGTACCAAAATAATATGCTATCTATATGCGAACATGTGCCGCAGTGTCACAAATGTGTTATATTATTCGCCGGTGATGTATGTTGATGTTTGATTTAAAAGTATTGCTGAATAAATAATATACGTATTTATAATGATAAAATCTTTTTTTTAATCTAATTTAGGTCAATAATAGTTATTATGAAAAAAAACGAGCCCGGAAATCCCAAGTCTTATCCATGTTATGCTTAATGTTTAAGGTCATTCACCCGAAATGGCACTACCTATTCCGATCACTGCTGATAAACATCGATATACCATGATTTGTTAGGTAGGTAACTTTAATCTGTAAAAAAGTGCAGCAAGAAAAATTATAAAAATGTAATCATAGTCAGCCATATTTGTTGACATTTTTTTTTATTCTACTGAGGATAAAATATGGTCAGAGAGGAGTGGCGACGTGTTGTAAAGCTTGCCACCAACAGCTGAATTGATGACCAAGACCACTCTGGCAAGAGTGTTAACGACAAAGAAGAGAAGAAGACTGAGGATATACGTATATACACTGTGGCGACTGTGCCTATCTTTTACTGCATGTCCCTTTTTGCATAGCGACATCCCCTCAGACAAACAGACGTGCAATTAATTAGGGGGCCACCTCGCGGACACTGTCACGTGCAGGTTTTAAGGAATTAGACATTCTAGATGAGTTTTATCTCATTAGCCCTAGATTTATCTCATTAGGGCCTAGGAGATCTAGCAAAATGGGTCATAATAATTTCCACAAAGACCAAATATGATTTTTTTAGTTCTTCGACCGTGTCTTTTAACATACTAAAAACAGAGAAAATTCTGCTGCTGCTGTCGTATACGATAAGCGATAGTAATAAATGTAATTATGAGAATGACAGATTTCTATGAAAGTCACGTGACCATTTCCATACATTATTATAGTCATGTGACTTATCGTTTATCGTGTACGATTGTACGATTGTAGAATGGCATCTAGGTTAGGCCTGCTAAGATATTTTGTTAGCACTCCTGCTCTGATATATTCGATATTTATCATAACAACGCCGCAATTCAAGATACGACCATGATGTAAATTAAGTTCTAAGTCGAACTTATTAGTGCTGTATTTCAAATTAAAATAAGCATTATTTTGGTTTGCAGCGTTATTGTTGATAATAATATATACTACCTAGGTACCTATTTCAATAACAAAATGTTAATTTACGACAAGGTCGTATTTTGGATAGGGTCGTTATTCATGATAAACATTGATATGTAGTTTATAGTCAGTTTTTGCTTGGACCGTCAAAAAATCTGGAATAGAAGCCATAAAATAGGGCAAATGGGACTAAAAAGCACTTTACGACTCCTATTTTATTATACCTAACTGGAAAAGCACGCCAAGTTTCATGGTTTCTGCCCAACTCATTTATTAAGATTTTTATTGTGAAAACAAAACAAGTACAGTCGGGTACTAAAATACGTCGCATGCGTCCATGTAACAATCGTATTGGCAAGTATGGGTCACCATACTCACTGTTGTCACATGTCACATCTAGCACACCCTATCATGTAGTATACATGTACAATACTTGTATTAATTTTATTTTTATACAATAAATACTAACACAATACACATCTAAAGGGCAATTCCGCGCAAGAGTGTAATGTAAATGACCAATATCTCGCGTGTTTTTTTATTAATTGTGTAAATTTCACTGTTACTATATCTACGTATCAAAATGATACATTGGATGGGTTGGTTGGTTTGGTCGCGCGTACTCCATGATGAGGATCCTCTAAATGGATCGAAACATGTCGAGCAATTATCGACTTAAATTACGTGAGTAACTCGTTTGATAAATATTTAAAATGATACATCTTGTGCACATATAAGACTTACATTTAGATCATAAGGTAAATAAACAGACTATGAAATGGATTTACCCTAAACCGTAAACAAAATACTTACAATCAACTTCACTTCCTTACTTACCGTAACTTTCATGAAAGCAAAGAAATGTAGAGGGCCCGGCAACATTTTATAGATTTTTGTACCTGTCCCAAAAATTATTCAAAATTACACAAATCAACCTACCCTACCCACGATAAACTCAAATAAGGTTTGTGTTGTGGGTATTATTTACCAGCCTACCAATCTTTATCAATAAAATAATAAATAAATAATTTCATAATATTAATATATTCTATCCCCCACTCTACGAAATCAACGAATCACGTTTTGTGTAACGAACGAATTTCATAGAGTGGGGGATAGAATACCGAATGC
>JALPQI010014895.1:0-46196 GCA_025490895.1 Thaumatotibia leucotreta | reverse complement strand
TACTTAGATAATACGATGTGATAACTAAGATAGACGTGCATATTTGAGCGTGTAACCTAAACCCCGTCAAAGCGGTCAACGACTCTGATAATCTTTCTTTTGTCAATGTCAAATAAGATCGCCGTATCATCTGATGGCTATAACTTAGGTCCTGAATATTATAATCAAGTCTAAATCCAACTTGTACAGCTATACGAGTATCTACTTAGTAGTTATTTTGCATCAGAACGAGGCGAGAGTCATTTCAATAAATTTCAAAAGCGAAATGACAAACTTTAATAATATGCAATAAGCATGGTGTAATCAGCATCTTATTTATGCTCTGTTATTATTAATGTAGATATCTACATGCTACTTTGAAATTATTCTTATTACACGACAAGAGCATGCAGCTTTATGAATTAGAAGTTAATAATAGTTGCTTTGCACGAATGTGAAGAGCAAAAAAGAGTTTACAAAGGGACACGCAATAAGGTCGGGCGTCGCCGTAAGTAATGGCCTGATACCGGCGCAGCCATCGATTGCTGGCGTTATCTCAATAAAGAGCAACATAGTGCGTTCATTAGCTCTCTGACACGGAGCAATCATAAATTGTGGAACCCCGCCGCGACCCGCACTACCCTTCGCACCCCTGCTATATATACCTGCATGCATTTCTTCTACTGCGTCACTGCCCGCATTCAACTTTTTTGACATTGTTTTTGCTAAGATCCCCATAAAGCGTAACGTCTGATCTCTCTGATACGTACGCAGGTGCTAGCTTTCACGCCTTCCAACTTAATTATATACTTTTTAACAATACATTCCAATTCGCGCGTACGATAAGGGCGCAGCTGCGACAATTAGCCCAAAAGTTTGTTGATTCTTTATCATGAGGCCGCCGCCATTTCCGGGAAGATCCGACTTTAAAACGATAAACGCAAATAATGCCTTTTACAACAAAGTAATTTAAGGAATAACATCAAACTATTCTGTCGTTACATAAGTTGTACCCGTTTTATAACTTTAATATGGGTAGGTATCTATCTATGCTTTAGTTACATTTAAAACATACACCTCGCCATAATGTAGTTGTATAAATTATTACCGTCATGCTTTGCACTAAAACGCATTTACAATGCCAAATTACCAGACAAAATAAACTGCATCTCATGCAAAAACATTTCTAACAAGAGTAAGAATGTCTAAGAAAACAACGATAAAACCGTAATTAGTACAAAGTTCGGCAATTTCTGATAAGCCAAACCCCGAAGAATAAAATGGCTAATTACAATGAGATCGATTAGTTTTTATCGGCACGCATATAAACTGTCGCACAGAAACTAGCAAACGTAGGAAGTCATTAAACCGAACGGCACGGTACTTAGAACAACCTCTTAGAGCCGTCTGGCCGAGCATAAAGATCGATATCTCAGTGGCCCGCTGCCAGAATCTTTTTAATATCTCTCGGACTCGTGTGAGGAGTGGACACCGGTCGATACAACAACTAAACTTGGAGAGAAACTGCTCTTGCGGAAAATTATCATCCATTTACGTCGGGGATTGTATTAGCTACGTATGTCGCGGACAAAAAGTTTATTAGACATTTGATAAAAAAAACTGACAAGATGAATTGTAAAAGGAATATCGATGCCTTAGATAAAAAATAATATAAAGTAATCAATTTCGAAACATTTCCACCCGAGATAAATTGGGATGAAGCATTTAAATACATTAATAACATATAAATACTGAGAGCATCCTTAAGTCTGTTATAAATTTAATTATCATTAATTTAGGGGCTTGTTTCAGCATCTAGATAAATGTTATCTGTCCTTTTATTTTACATGCTTCGAGAAAAGGATACGATATGTATATTTTATCTGAACGATACATTTATCCGGGGATTGTGAAAAAGGCCGTTAGTCTGTTATTTATAACTACAAACGTAACTAAAATTCCTAGAAAAGCAGATCATTATACAGGGTATTTTACCTATCTTAGGTTACCAAAGTTTAATCTCATTGTTAGGCACAATGGGATATAATGTTCGGAATAGTTTCCGCGCACTTTTGAACTGACCACCGAATTCCAGGGTCCGTCCCGAGTTTGGAGGGTTTTCGCGGTCGCAGTGAACTTTTAACGAGACATGTAGTTGGGTTACAAAGAACCTCTAATAGTTGTCCGAACGAATACCGCGCCAGCCACCGAAAAGCGACCAAGGACGCTAACGATTGCTTTTGACATTTACCTATACTGAAACAAGACTAATTTTGAGTACTTTATGATCTCAATTTATTGTTCATAGAATTGCAATAATGCAGCTCTTAGCCAATGGGACTATAGGCATTCCCGACACATTAAAAATAAATTATAAAGATGAAACAAAGATAAACTTAACAGCAAGGATATAAATTGAAACAAGATTAGACTGTATACTAAAGACAAAACCGCTAAAGTATCCACTCGACTTTTCATACGAAAGAATAACAATGACCGCAATTTAGATATCACACACAGTTAAAGGCGAAATCTGACTCAATCTATTAAAATCAATATTACCTCGCTAAATCAAATGTCTATAAAAGTAAGCGTGAATGAAGGCGTCAAGTTTCACACCCGCGACTTCGCGCTCGGCGCTTGAGACGCGTTGAAACGAACACCTATTATCATAAAACAAACAAAGAGACTGACAAAAAATCAACAAATATAAGCTTTAATGATTTGGTAGTTCTTGGGATGAATGCCAACGAACCGACAGAGGAAACGGCAATAAAATTGGTTTTATTGGGGGTCCATTCATTGCCGTAACGACAAGGATACTTTTGTTATTTATTACGCTTAACGCATAGTAATTAGTTGCATAATGTTTGTTTATATCTACCGTATGCTCACTAAAGCCAAATGAGTCTGTTTTAATTACTATTTGAAGTCTTTATTTTATTCATTTCAATTAAAACTTCATACATTTCCATTCAAAGAGGTAAGGTGCGACATTATTTCTTAGGTATATTATACAAGCAAAATGTATGTAGTTTGTAACCTAGTTTATGAGTGTGGTGTAGGTAAACTTAAATTTATGGACTTGATGAACTTACCACGCCAACCTTGTACAGACTTGAACTGTGATCTCACAGCCATCTGCAGCCAGATGCAGGCGGCTGCATCTAATTCTTCAAAATGGTCGCCTATTAGATAGATAGGTAGTTGCAGAAGTTTGAGTTAATACCATTTTTATCTCAAAAACACGATTGAACTCTTTCATGATAAAAATTTAATAATAGGATATGAATTTAATGTAAGACGCATCCAAAGCTAGCATAACACGATTTACTTTCGAAAAATGATAAGAACGCAATACAAGAAATATTAATAATACTGGGTTTATAAAAACTATATTAAACTCTCTTTAAAACAATTTAGGTGTCGTCGATTTATTCAAAGCACACTTAGTGCAACAGCACCAGCATAGAAATAGGCGATCATCAGTGCATAGTGCTACTGTATGGGAAGACGTTCAGTAATACTCTCACGGACTCCACTGGGGGGTAGGGAAACCACGCTTAAAATTCTACTATGCTTGAATCAGATATCGGATAAGGATAAAGGTAAAAAAACATAGCATTGTTAGAAAAACGGAACTGGATAGACTTAAATTTATAACATTTTTTACGCACACTTACGGAAAAAATATATCGCCGTTTTGATCAAAATGTTCCTGCTGAAAAACGCCAACGTGCGTGTTTTATTGCTCTTTTTATATGGAATGACAAATGTATGACTTTATGATCCCAATTTCTGACCCCTTAAGTAAAAGGAGCATAACGTTTAAAAAACATGATAGTGTCGGAGACAGGAAGCAATTTCATAAAAAAGTACAATCGCATCCGTCCCAAATAGTGTTATAACAGAGCCGTCAACGTCTATAATGATGAAAAATGTCTATCGCTTCATTTACTTACAAAGGCCCGGCAGACAATGACGACAAATATTTTACCGTGACGTTTATAGTAGCGAAGAAATGTTATTAAACAAACAATTCGCCCAATCGGCGACATGTCGTTGGTTAGAGGCTGGTATAATTGATTCTTTCCGGGGCGGGACCGGCCTTTTGTCATGTTGTGGACTACGCAGCGTCCGGATAAATAAAATTCTCATGCCGCCAAAGAGTCCTCTTCGCGAAATTCTTCTCATTTCCGTCTCTAAACGAAACCTCGCACGACAATGCTTGTCACGGCACGCTTCAAAGTAAAATAATAAATTGATTGTCATATAGCTTGTCAACAACAAGATGAGAAGTTTATCTGAGAGAAATACAAACAAAAGATAAGAGATAAATATTTATATTCTTATTATCAGCTAAAAAATAAACATGGCACAAAACTCCAGTTGTGTAACTTAAGTATTATTGCTGATTAATTGTTTTACTATGTAGAGCAACTTCCACCAAATAGCAGTTTCCAAGGTAAAAAGTGACAGAAACGAACAACCAAATAAAATGATTAAAATAAATCAGTGGGCAAAACTTCGTTTACTTACAATCTGCTAACCTGATAATAACCGGGCGTGACACTCAGCAGATGGGATAACGAATAATACCAAGCTTCTCATAATATGGCAAAATCGTTTACGAATGGTGTCATTAGAGTACCCGGGCCGTCGCACGCGGCTCACTCCACTAATACCGACCTAAACGCTAGCAGGCCAACTCATTTCGACTCCCGTCATTATAAAATATTTAGCGATGTACCTAATTTCGTAAATGATACGGGGTTATTTTAATAGAATGCCCGTAATAACTAGGCACCCGGACGCAATACGCCCCAAAGTTTCAGATAATGACTGGTTCTGACGGACCCACGCGAGATTAATATATCCGAGGGATTCAAATAACAAAAGTAACAACAAAAAACTAAAACGGCCGATAAATGTTTGTGTCTACCTGGTTCCGTATTCACGGTCCGCGGGCGAAGGCCTGTAGCAATCGAACCGGCGATAACATCCTCTTCAAATATAATAAATCTAGCCGATAAAATTCTTTACTTTACAAAGAGCTCCGACTAATTGTTTTTGGAAACCTGTTATTAGAGCAAACTTACTCGTTGTTTATTTCATAGGTCCTCCCTTGAAACAAATAAAGGATTACTTAATTAAAGTATTAATTTATGTTTGTGGCTCGTAGTAGCAAGCAAGCTAGCAAGTATATACTACAGGTTGTTACTAAATTAGCCATGGATATATTTACCAAGTGATCACATTGGTTATACCTGGATCACTTTCACTATGGGGACATGCATAGCGCCGATACAAGCGAGTATCATATTTTTTATTTTTGCGTATACCTTTACTGTATAACATACGAACGCTGCAGCGCGCTGGTGATTACATACTTAAAATACCGAAAGTTCCAAAACCTTTTATTACCTATAGAAAAATTCTGGCAATAGCCATAAAATAACTTTTTCACACATTTAAATAGAAACACTAAGCTTTTACTTACCCTCAAAATTTAAATCCTTCACTTACTATTTTTTGAAAGGTAAATTGTATTACTGTTACACAAACTTCATTGTCGGCTAAACGCCTGCAATAAAGCAACAATAAATAAGCGAACACCCAACGCGAAAAAGGGGTTTAGAACGGGGTGGTGGGTGATAATAGTACATTGTGCATCAAGGGAGGTAAGTACGGAATTACTAACGAGAGTGTTAGAAGCCCGACGCCGTCAGGCGGAGGGCTTTTATGACTCGAGTTAGTATTCCGCTTACCGACCGTGATGCATACAATGTTTTTCATCACACTTGTCGACAAAAAAATAAGTTTTAAGACATAATATTATTAAATGACATACTGACATTGCTATTACTCCCTAGGGAATATCACTTTTCTATTACTCCCGCTACGCGCGCAAGCAATGGCGCGCTTAGACAGCAAGTGTGATGAAAAAAATATTTAAAACTCAACAAAACAATGGACGCAACCCATTTCGTAACAAAATAAATGAAAGATCCCAAATAACACCCGACATTGCTCTTTGGCTTACGCCGCACAAATAAGTGAAATAATAATGGCTTCACTTTCTTCCCCATTGTTAGTATTATTTTCCAACTTACTACTGGAAACCATAATCTTTAACCGTTCTTTTCAAACGGTAGGATAAAAGGGTTTATGAAATGGCCATTAAAAAAGCCTTGAGCAATTATATTTGATTCTTGCAGTTGTTTATTTTAGCGACGTTTGCCTACCTTCAGAAAGCAATTGTTGATTGCATCTACGTAATTATAAAATATGTAGCTAAATACTACTCATTAAACTAAAGTATTTATTAGAAAAATTGTGCGTCTATTAAAATACGTCGAAAATAGTTCTCAAAGGGAAAGATAGCATTATTTTTTTCCATCTGTTATGTCAACAGTAAGAAAGCTGTTATGCAATTAAGACAGATGACGCCGGCTCAAAGAACAAAAAAGGCCACACGTGACCACGTGAACATGACACTAATGCTTCGTCTTTCTTTTAGGGTGTTCTAATATTATTTATCTTTCTCAATTTGGCATAAGTATATTTATAATTTATAATCTAATATTCCTGATTACGTAGTTAATTTAAAAAATGCATTAACTGGCAAACAGAGTGTAAGCAACGCAATTTTAAAACACTAACAAAGAAATGGGGTACTAAAAAAAATTACATGGTGATGAGAATAAACATGATTTTGTCATTCGTTATCTAGTCTATCTATCTATTCAGCTCGTGTCCACCCACTGCTGGGTATAGGCTTCTTCTTTTTTCCTCGGTCCTGTGCTAGTCGCATCCACTGCTTTGTTGCCGTTCGGCAGATGTAGTCTATATAAGATTTATCCCAACTACAAACAAATTTCTTTGAAGTCAAACTTATCTTTGTTGTTTTAACGCAACATTAGATGGGCCAGAGATGAGAAAAACAAACACAATTATAGGCGGCGGAGAGAGAAAGGACACCAGTTTTTGTAAAGACAATAGAAAACTGACACTTTACGGTTGTACAAATTCTTAATGCCGTCTACAAATGCCGAGTAAAATATTGCTCCAGTTTTTTGGCGCAAGTTGTGGTAACTGGAATACCGGTGAGTCATTTTAGTTGGAAATTTGGTAGTCGATGATGACAATGGCCGACTTAAGTAGACAAGATTGGTGAAGCATGTATTGCGATTTCTCAAACGTAAGTCCTAATGGGCCGCGTAAATAAACTGACCACAAGTTATTAGTTAACTGAGATCTAGTCACGTTGCGAAGCGAACCCAAATATTATGATCGTATCGGAACCGCAAAATGCTTTGCTAGTGCCATTAAAAGTGATAGTTACAAATCGGTTTTTGCCGGTCACTGATAGCATTACTGATTGGGGTATTTTTGATATATTTACAAAGGAAATGTCATGGCTGCTGATTCAGTTAAACCGACATTCCGAAATATTTAAGCCCTCACTAAGCGCACGATGGAAAGTACAATCAAGTAATAATGTTTTAATAGGTACCAGCTAGTACACATATGTTCCAACATGTAAAAGACGTGAATTTATTTGTAATATTAGTTACGAAACTGTCTAATCAATACCAGTGTATTTAAAAAGAATGTATTAGATATTTTACTCCTGTAACAAAAACGATTGTTGAAACGATGACGTCATCATGTTGACGTTTCAAGTGTGAGGTCCCGCAGGGCGATATGTTACAATTTGTTACCAAAACACTGCGACGTGAAACAGCCACCCACGTATATCCGTCATTAATTACTCGAGCCACTTCAGTGGGCCCCCCGTGTGTAAATTGTAAAAAATCGGCGCTTGGGAACTATTCCAACAGAATTGCATGCCCTCTACACTCGCTTCTAGGAATTTCGCATGAGAGTAACGTACCATGTGGCGCCAAAATACCGATCTGATGAAACATAACAGTAATATCCAAATATTACGGTGAAACATTAAATATTATTAATTGAGTAAATTTTAGTCAAATATAAAAAACAAGGGTACAACAGCCATACCAACAAGCTTCAAACATGAACGATTAAGAATCAATCGTTCGGCTGAAGAGGCCTACAGCCCTATGGCGAACTATGAAATCCGGAAATTTCGAATATTTGTGTCCGTCACTCTATTGACGCCTTCGTTGGAGTGACAGAGACAAATTTTCGAAATTTACGAATTTCGAAGTTCGCAGTAGTAGACCAGATAACGGAGTGAGTTTTGCATTGACCGACGCGTCGCCGTGTCCTAACAAAACAACGTCGGGCACCGGCATTGTCAGCCGTGACTATTAGAACGTATTGCTGTACGTGCCCAGGGATGATTTTTCCTACCTCCTTTATTACCTTTAGTTTCGTGCTACTTTTGTTTGCACTACACGTAGCCGGCACTGACTACCGTCTGAATGCCAAATCGCCGCTTTAATGAACGTATATGGACAAAAACTAGAGTAATTCCTTCAAGAAGCGTTTAAATAGGTACAATTAACCGACCATTCATTATTATCATTCATTGTTTAATTGATCTTCATGGTTATTATGCAATTAAATAAGTTCTTGTAACTGTTCCGTGCATTATATAAACCATTACGATATCTTCTATCAGCATTCCTCGACAAGTGCAAGACGTGTCCGAGTGCAACAGATGTAAAATTAGTCACCGGACCATAATGAAAAATAGAACCATTTACGGAATGCATGAATAGATTGGAGCAATTTCGGAAACAATGTATTATAGTTTATCTTTGGAGACAGTCTGTGGTATCCTCCATTTGCTCCTTTTTTATGATATCTTTTTCACAATCTTACTTGAGTCATCTGGACTACAGATACGACTTTATCTATGTCTCCATTTTAAACAATAAAAACCTTTTAAAGTCTCCTGTTGCGACATTTGTTTTCAAAAATGCATCGATAATTTTATATTTGCAGACAGACGAAGACCACCAGGCATCTATATTAACAAGGTGTTGAATCTAACATTAAACTCACTGAAATATCTATGTATGGTATGTATGTAGAAGTAGATGGAAAACGACTAGGCGACTGCAGTAGGCGCTTGCATGAAAGATAAATCCCCATAAAATATAGTTTTTTAGTTATGGTACATCTGCCTCATAATACATTGGCAAATCATTTTAACGGATCGACAACAAAGACCCGACAAAGGCCTGAGCAGCCACGTAATATAAATTAGATTCGCATTAATGAAACATGGGCGAACGAACGACTAATCTAACAACCGTCCGACAGAGAACAGCTACACAAAAAGGACCTCAAAAACGTGGTAAAATAGTTCTAGAGTTAACGGCAATTACACGGAATGAACGCTATCAAAGTCGAGAATGGCGTGAAATAAAAGCAGTCACGTAGTTTTCCGTCCCGCGGGACGTCTCAAACTCCCCGGCCCATGCACCTGTATTATAAACGCATCGCACACCTTTGTTCCGACACAATAGCCCCCAAATTGCAACTCGAATTTCTTGTTTATCGAAGAATAGATAACATATGCAGGTAACATTTTTTTTGTACGAGAGTGCTCATAAACTAAAAAGTTATGATCAATTTTTTCACGATAAATTATTGTCTTCTATCCTCTGGGTTGTCGATTAAGACAATTTAGAATATCTCATGATGCTCAGGGATGAATAGATTGGGCGGGATTTTATAGTCCATTACTTTAAATTGTATTGTTAACGACTTTTATCATATAAAATAATGGCAATTAAAATATAGCTACTTTGCTAATTGTATAATACGATATAACCAAAGTATGAAATAAGATTCATATATGTATTTTTAATGATGCTGTTGAACGACTACTTCAATGAATATGTAGTCACTTATGAAGAAACTAGTAATCCAGATATTTAAGATCAGCAATTGCCATTTTATTAAAGCTATAAAATGAATACGACCTATGTCACACCTCAGGTGGCCTGTATCTGCATCAATTAAGTAGGTACTATTTCACCTAGTTAATGACGGTCACACATCGCAAGCTCAAGATAAGATTTAATGCAGCACTATATAAGCCATATGTATTCATTATGATACTCTTCGCATTATCCGTAACTAAATGTATAATCTCCAGCTCAATCAATATCAATATGTTTACTACGTAATTAATTGTGGAACTAATCTTTAATTTTACTTGTGTCGGAATCAAACAATCTCCCCTTGCAAACAAATTGATCTAATTCTAGCTCCTTAGATTAGTGTGGTTAAATTTTGCCATAAACTATTCTTAAATCATAATTTATGCAATGTATGTATTAAATAACAGAATTCTGTAATGCATTAGGTACGCGTCAATCTGTTCCCATTTGTCATTTGACGAACGACATTTGTATAGAACAAAAAATACTTATCACCCGTTACGTTGGATCTGTTCGATTTTGCAAAAACTAATGTGTAACATGCTTCGACCACTTCTGAACAAAGCAAAAAAAAAACGGAAAGAGGCAAACGAACATCTCCGGGTATATTCTCCGTTCTGCTTTTATAAATTATACATTTTATGGGCACAACAATCGCTGATCTGTAATTATAATAAGGCTCACGAGTCACGTTCGACGGACGACGCTTTGGATGAGCCATAAGAACAGCAGCAAACATATTCCCCGATAAGTTTTCTAACGCGAAAGGGTAGACTCTATACAACAGCCGCTAAAAATATTTCACATAAATACATTTATCATACTTCTTAATTTTCTAAAGGTTGTATATTTTACCCAATATTTTGGGCCTCAACACAGCAAAGACAGTCGAACCATCGTTTCCCTTGTGGCTTATTTATATACATAAACCCCTGATCACTCTTACAGAATCTAAAGTCAGTAAAAGCTAAAAGAGCTGACCTATCTCACCGACCGTGTCAGAGACTCAGAGCAGCATATATCTACGCTTGGGTGTACAAACACCGAACAGACCGTCTTTACCACAAATTCCTATAGTGCCTATCTACAGCAAGTTGACCTTATTGGGAGATGAGAGATTCGAAGTTTCTAAGGCAATACTCACTCATAGGAGACCCATATTAATGCTGTATGTAGCGCAAAGTCGTGTCGATACAGTTCCAATCCGGAACAAGCACCAAGCAAGGTGCTAGTTTTGAATGCCGAGTTAGCTTATAACGGAGCAGAGTATGATTGCGTGAATATTGCACTATTAGCGATCCAAGATCAGCGTAATGCACAGATGCCACACGTACAATACCGGGCCATTACAATTAGGTTGTTAGGTGGAACGACTCCATGCTTTCACCTAGTTTGTTTTTAAGTGCATTCCATAGACAAATAATGAGAACTCTGTTTTGAGGTCAAACGTATTGAGGTTGCGATATTTCACGAATATTTCATATATACAAGAGAAACTAGATTGCTTCTCGACACCAGTAATCCTTCGGTATCAAAGGATTTGAATGAAGACATTTTGATCTAGGTATCCCCTCTTCTAGCTGTCATGTCATGTAGAATGATGGGCAAAATGGACGTATGACTACCAGTGTTTAAATTCAATCAAAACTACGAAGATATACGTATATTAACGAACGAAGCATCAGTTTAAGTATGAAATAAAAATGGAAAAGTTGCCTACTTCATCCGTTAGTAACAGGAACTTGAAATGCATATTATAACAAAAATAACATGGCATAATTGAGTTGTTAAAAAGCTACACATGACCTAAGCTAACCCTAAGTTACGTGTCTATCGACCGTGCGAGCGTACAAAAAGCCGTGGCGAATCGTCCACAATGATAACCAACGGCCGGCGTCAGCGCATACAGCGGTGTAGACGTATACGATGCTCCCGAAATTGCTTGAATTCAATTTCACTATCACGTGGCTCAGTATTAAATTGTTGCTTAACAAATTACTGGCACTGTTTAATGCATACCTATTTGAAAAAAAACCTGTTCTTTGCTGTGAAATTGGCAATTATTTTGTAGGTACCTAAAGTCGCCATAAATATTGGATCGAACATTTTGGCTTTGGCCATGGCTTAAAGTTGACTAACAAAGTTTTCACAACACTTTATACGAGAAATCTATTTGTTTCGCACAAACTGTAAATACCAAATTTTGTTTTTTATAACTTATCTTATAATCTGATATTTAATTCTAGTTTTTCATATTCATATAGTTAGTAATTACGATTACAATACGAGTTATAATTTTAATGAATAGTTTTTGTCAAAAGTTATCAACTTATCATTTCGGTATTTTAGTAACTACTAACTGCACACAAACACACATGCGTGGGCGTATTACCTATACGATGTGTAGACAGACGTGATTTGAAACAATTTTCAACTCGGCCGTCTCTAGAAAATTACTAACGCATTCAACAATCATCGGCTATCGCCTATCGTGCGTTGGCGTTGCTCATTTATTTGCTGCGGTTATGATCGTCTTTTCCATAAGCTGTCATTATCTACATATACATACATATCAGCTCTTGTAGATAGTTATTGTTTTAAAGCAGTCGCTAAAATAATGAGAAGACCCCGCTATCGGAGGTGCAAAATGGTAGCTGTCAAGTTCTTACTTAGGGATAGGAAAACACATTTTGTAAAATTCATCATCATCATCATCATCATATCAGCCGAAAGACGTCCACTGCTGAACATAGGCCTCTCCCAAAGATTGCCACAATGACCGTTCCTGCGCCACCCGCATCCAGCGGACTCCTGCGACCTTCACCAGGTCATCAGTCCACCTTGTGGGGGGCCTACCCACGCTACGCCTTCCGGTACGTGGCCGCCACTCAAGAACCTTCCCGCCCCAACGGCCATCGGTTCTACGCGCAATGTGCCCCGCCCACTGCCACTTCAGTTTAGCGATTCGGAGAGCTATTTCGGTTACTTTGGTTCTGCTGCGGATGGTCTCATTTTTAATCCGATCACGCAGAGAGACTCCTAGCATAGCCCTCTCCATTGCCCTTTGGGTGATTTTGAGCTTTCTTATGAGGCCCATTGTAAGCGGCTACGTTTCAGTACCGTATGTCATCACTGGCAACACACACTGATCAAAGACTTTCGTCTTCAAACACTGCGGAAAAAAATAAAATTAATTATTAATAAATTATTGTAAAATTATTTTTATGTAAAATAAAGATGTTTAATGCATGTTGATTTTGTAATTATATAGTCCTACTTTATAAAATAAATGGATAAATATGGTAAAGAAAAATTATCGATACGTATCTAACTATGATTATCGACATCACAAATATGTTTAGCCCATCCCTACGAATTTGACAGCTACCATTTTGCACCTCCGATAGCAGAGTCTAATAATGAGCTGTACGTTTTTGTAAGTATGTCAGGTTTAAACTGACGGCGACGGTTAAGTATGTCGACATTTATTGATCAGTGATCACAATTGTCGCAATCTTGATACTTTTTAAATTTTTAGTCTAATTTCGCGAGGTAACAGGTCCTGTTGGGTTTTACCAACTCAGATCGATGTAATAATCGACTAGCATTTTCGTTTATGACGCATCCAATGGATGATTGACTGCAGGTGTGTTTTATGACGAGGGAAGCTCATTGTTTATTAGGTTACTAGGTACAACATGCTCAAGTTGTACAGTACAAATGCCGTAAATAACAGTTACAAAGACAACGGGAGCGTGGCGTTATCTGGAATTCGTGTGATACGACCACGCAACGCTAAATAAACGCCCCGTGAAGTCATAAAACTGAGCCACAATAATTTCAAAGGACGCCTATAAATTCTTTATTTTATGATGCAAGGCATATATTTAATTCTAAAAGCGTTTTAGTATTTCCTTTTAAGTCAAATACATAAAGAATTTATAGAGGAATTACGCATATCCCGCAATCAGTATAAAACTGTCTCAACGGTGTGGCTTCATGAAATATTAAATCGTTAACGAGATGTGATCCTGCTGGACATTGATGTAAATGATGCCATCAATTTAATTACGGACTATTTAAATGAACAAATAAAACGGTCAACATTATTCGCTTTAACAAATGTTCACTGACGGGATTCTTTCTTACTTGGAGTTTCAATTGTAAGCAAACCGCCTCCTTTGAAGAGTTGACAACGCAATATCTTAATCTTTTGAAAAACTCCCAACGTTTTATTCAACTGTAGACACAATCTGAATAAAGCTCATACTTCCTACTACAGCAAACACGTCACAATAGCATGCCGACAACTTACAATACGATAGAAATTTGTCTGTGAGGTCCCCAGATATTCTTCTCGGACGCGATGTAAGCAAATGCATGCATACCTCGATCATATAATAGGCGGACACCTAATTGTTGGCAGCGACAAAAAAAAGTATTCGGTATGTTTGCTTTCGTCAGAAATAAACGTCGATAATACGAATATGAAGACTTGGTGTAATGGTTCTAATAGATAACAGTTTTGATACTTGCACACGACAGAACATATATATTATACATTTAGCACCATTTGATGCTTAATGTCTCTCTGCTACTTTATTATACATATTTATTTAACATAAGATTTAAATAATTCCAATGCTTCAGGAATATATTTTCATTGGACTTTTACAAGACCTAACATCACCAGCTAACATACATTTAACGACGAGCATCGTGCATAATGCGAATAAAACGATTCCTATTTTACGTGTAATATTCATGTCATGATGTATTCCTACAAGAATGTGACAAACACTACTTACTTGCAAACATAATAAACTTCTAAAGGTAAAATCAGACAAGCAAGCTTGAAAGTATTGAAACATTATTAATAGTACAATTCATTGATTAAGTATTTTGTAGCCAATAAAATATGCAAGTACAACGAAAGTATCAAAACCAACTGGTCGCGTAACACAGTAATATTACAATGCGTATATTATAAAGTACACAAAGACCGGCGGAGGAGGCATCAGAGCAAACAGCCCTTGCGGAGTCCACGAACTGAACGAGGCTAGACACAATAGCAGCGGGCCCTACACGTCAATGCCCGTCATATTGAGCAGAAACACAAACATTCAAAAAATCATCAAGCAAGAAGAAAATAAAAAAAGATGTTCTACAATTATGGGCCCTGGAAGCACAATGGTAAGTTTTACAAAGATAAACATGGCCCGTACCGTGAGTTAGGAGAAATAGGAATGATGCCCTATGAAAACACTTTTATGGGTCGATCATAGATAGAAGACGCTTGTTAAAACGATGGCATATCGGTATGTATCCTAAAATTCCAAGCAGAGAAATAAGACTAATGACATCTAACGTTTTATGGTGACAAAACTTATAACAAAATATACGGTCACTTAAATTTTAACTTGTGGTTGCTCTGTCACAATAGCAACAGTCGAAACAAAGTGAAATTGCGACTAAGTGTTTTATCAGCTCAGCTCCGGGCTATGCTTCGTCCACAAACAGTGACCGCAATAAAATTTAGGGACAAATGTGACCCGTAGAGTAATTTACTCATAGTACTTTACATTTACTCTCGCAAATATTCGGAAGTTAGATATATTGAAATATTTCAGTTCGTATTGTAGATTGAGCAACTGTCCATACAATAGTTATAGTTATAATAGATCCGTTGTTGGCTCAGGTGCAAAAATTCCATTTGCTATCATCGCCGAGTCAATAATTGCGAGAAAGATGTATGTCATGGATCAAATTTCTTAGCGAATGAGGCGTTATGCAACAGAGTTTATTTAGGACTGTCTAAATAAACGATCGATTTGGTTTCACATTTATGAAGTTTTACATGCATACCTACGTACTTACAAGAAATATTATTGAAAGTATTTGTAAACGATAGCAACGACGCAACAGTTGACAGACCATCCAATACTTTATTTAAAAGTGAAGTTGATTGCCAAATATAAGATTCTTAATATAAGATTCTTGAACTAGAATTTTCCCAACATTATTAGTGCAGTCATTCAAGCATTATTGCTCCGAATTTTTTTACTGTGAACCGAATTGCATACAATTTTGGAATTAGGTTCATCTTACCCTTAACTTCAAAAGTGAAAATGATTTGAACTCCGCAACCACCCTGGGGGTGGTTGCCACCCCTTCTCGGGGGTGAATTTCTTTTTTTGCTAAATAAGCTCAAATATCGATAGAAGGCCTAATTTTAAGCAAAAAATCATCCATAAAGTTTTTCAAAAAATCCAATAGTTTTCAAGTTATTGGCAATTGAAAATTCGCAATTTTTCCACGTTTTTCATCGGTTTTTTGCAAATATCTTCAAAAATATACGTTGTATCGAAAATTTTTCAAAAACCAAATTGTAGCAGGTAACACAATGAACAATTTGGTTTTTTATAAACTATTCTAAGTGCAATATTAAGCTAGATATTAAAAATCAAAACCGTTTTTTATTTTGTCTGAAATTTAATCGATGTGGTCAATGCCATCTGGCGGCGAGCAGATGCATTTTATGCATTCTAACACAAAAGGGTTTTATAGTGCTTGAAATAAGCTTTAAAATGAGTACTATTAACAGTCTTTTGCACGTAAAATAAGTGAGCTGTATTGCAAATAAGGGGAGCATCTAATGTTTTTCCTTTTAAATGAATGGGTATCATAAGTGCCATTTCCACCAAAATTAAAATTAATCGTATTCCGCCTAGAATTAACTTTACTATGAAGAGCTTGATAGATAGTATTAGTTTGGCTGCTTCAGAACACATAGTTTTCAAAAAAGTCACGATTCAAAAACATAACTAAATTTAAAATTTTAAAACATCCCACTTTCTTTTCATAATATCTCAAAAATGACGACAGATACGCATAAAAGTGTATGGAATAAAAATTTTCGTATTTTTTTGACAAACAATTTGTTGTTTTTGTTTTTTCTGTCAAACATAAATTGACGGAGTTGTGATTGTTTAAAGAGCGCGTGGCAGCGCAATCACAGCCTCTCTTAAGCCCTTTAACCCTTCACCGGTTTCGAAAACGGTTTTTTACTATATGTTGCAATGAAGGATGTTGTAGCTCTCTTAATTACCTTTACAATGGTTTTTAACCAACTTCAAAAAAGGAGGAGGTTTACAATTCCACGAAATCTTTTGTTTTTTTTTATGTATGTTTCCCGATTACTCTAAGACGCGTGGACCGATTTAGAAAATTCTTTTTCTGTTTAAAAGGGTATATACCTTGTAGTTGGTTCCATTCTCATCGGGTCCAGATCTGATGATGAGATCCTGAAGAAATCGAGGGAACTCTTCAAATGTTGTAGGCACACATGACTTTTTCATTTATTTTCGAAGACTAATCAAGTATTTACGTCTAGTCATGAACGTCTTAAGTTGGTGATCTGATGATGGAAGGTACAACTCCTTAGCGATTAGGTGTTGAGGGATAATTCTTTAAATATAACATATTTCGTGTATTTTTGAAGCTATTTGTGTATTTGCCTTTAGGTGGTCATCGTTTCATGTTGGGGAGCTGATGATGAAAGGTACAACTCCTTAGCGATTAGGAGTTGGGAGATATTTCTTTAAACATAACATGTTTCATGTATTTTGGAAGCTAGTCGAGTATTTGCCTTTAGGTGGTCATAGTCTCGTGTTGGTGAGCTGATGATGGAAGGTATCTCTAACTCCTTAATGATTAGGAGTTGGAGGATAATTCTTTGAATTAACAAATTTCATAAATTTTCGAGATCTATTCAAGTTTTTGCTCGTAGTATCTTATCGTTTCATGTTAGTTAGCTGATGAAGGAAGGAACAACTCCTTAACGATTAGGAGTTGGGGGATGATTCTTTTTGAAGGTATTCGAGTATTTGCGTTTAGGTGGTCATAATCTCATGTCGGTGAGCGATGATGGAAGATTGACATTCCTTAACGTGTAGGGGTTGGGGTATTATTCTTGGGGTATAAGAGTGTGGAATAATATTTAAATCCTTTTCATTTTATCAAAAAAAATCTCATTTTTTGTCAAGGGGTAGTTTTCAAGGGTTGAAAGGGGGTTAAAAATGTGATAATTATTATAGAGAATATAAAATATTATTTTCTCTATACTTAAATCTTTTTATGTCATACCAAAGTATTTTTGTGATTTTTTCAATTTAGTTGGTTGTTTGCAAGGATTGTAAGATTTTCAAGGGATTAAAAATAATTCTAATATGAGGTAATTATGTTAGAAATTACTTTACGATTTCACCACTTACTATTAGACATGGTTTTCTAGCGATCAAATGGCTTAATGTAATTTCATCCATTAAGGGGTTGTTTACACCCCTTAAAAATAATAGGCGGAGTTCAGATCATTTTCACTTTTGAAGTTAAGGGTAAGATGAGCCTAATTCCAAAATTTCATGCAAATCGGTTCACAGTAAAAAAAATCGGAGGTAATACCGTATTTTTCGCTTCAATGACTGCACTATATTGTTATTTCTTAATTTTGCTATGTAAGTGTGGATTCGCTTTAGTTACCCTAGTGCATGTTAGACATTATCATCATCATCATCATCATATCAGCCGAAAGACGTCCACTGCTGAACATAGGCCTCCCCCAAAGATTGCCACAATGACCGGTCCTGCGCCACCCGCATCCAGCGGACTCCTGCGACCTTCACCAGGTCATCGGTCATCGGCCATGTTAGACATTACTGATTTGAAATTTGCATGTCACTATGTGACAGGGTAGCATGGCTCATTTAATTGTAAACCAATGACATTAAATAATAAATGGACGCACAGAGCCAAAAAAAAAAAACCAAGAAAAGTGGCACTAAAAGTCATTTCTATCATGTTTCAGTTGAAGCTAATAACGCTCACTTACAATAAACTATAATAAAAAAAAACTCAAAGAATAAAAAACTTTGTGAAGTGAGCAATAAGTGTCAAATTTGCGAACAACACCGCAAAATAGTAGAAACTTTTTATGTTTAAGGAATAATGATGCTATACCGTAAGGTGACCAAATGTCAACTGTCAGAACTGAATAGCGGAGCAAAAGGACCGCAATATTTACTTCTGCAGCCCATTTTTTGGGGCCATTTTTTTGAGCTGTTTGGGGATACACTTATATATTCTAAATCAATGTTGTAAACTGTAACATCGATGTACACCCTATCTTTCGCAAATAATAACTTATGATTTAAAATAAAATATGATGATTTTTTTTCTTCGAAATGTTTACACCCTTAATACATCAATCAATACGTATTTAATAAAACCGTATAGTTGTACATTAACAACTACATTTCAGTTGCTCATAATCGTAACAATATTTTTTTTATTCATCCGTAAGTTATATACAGGGTGGAAAGGGACGACGTTCCTTCCCGCTACCGACCGAGTCTACTAACCATTACGATGAACTTTCAGTATGGGAGCAACATCGAAAGCGTACATGGAAAATTGACTTTTCCATACTATTGAACTCGAACTAATCACTCACTTTGTATGAGGGGTTAACTTTTTTTTTTAATATTTCGATGTTGGTCCCATACTGAAAGTTCATCGTAATGGTTGGTAGACTCGGTAGGTAGCGGGAAGGAACGTCGTCCCTTTCCACCCTGTATATAATTTAGTGAGACAAATATCCGAACCGATCAGGTGTTCTATAAAAACTCCACGAAGGCGAAATGTATGGATATGTTTTTTTTTTGATTAGACAAATCTACAGAAAAATGTACCACTCTAAGCAAAGACAGCATTTTTATAAACCTGGTCGTTAAGTTTATACAGTCACTGTCAAGGCGTCCATCACTCACAGGATCTTCAAATTTAACATTCAAAAATTCCACCGTGTCCAGCCCACTGCATGTCGAATGCCCACGGCACGACGGCGACGCTACAAGTGGAAATAGTCCACGATTCAATGCTTGTTTTACATGTCTTCATGTCCGTGAAACATGTCCTGTAGCCGTACCATGAGTTGGAAAGTAGAGAATACGTTAAATCTTACTCGATACGTAAAGCATTATCGTGCTCGCACTGCCTGCTTTACGTATCCGATACTTGCAAAGTCATGGTACGGCTACTGGAAGCCCGGTTGGGTTACTTATTTAAAATTTAGTAATAACTTTGTCAAGTGAAAACATTGGTTCAAGAATAAATATCGCTGGCTTACTTAGTTTGACTTATTAAAACCGTTACCTAATAAAATCTGTGCAGCGCATATTTTTTTTATAAAAATAAAATAAATGAAATAAATTATCTTTACAAAAAATAGTACAATTCCAAGCAAAAGAAATATTATGTGTATCACAAAGTATTTAGTTAATACAATATTTTCTCAACTGTTTTCAATCTGATCAATCGGTGATATTATAATCTCGGACCTAGAGTTGTGCTATTCTTATGAAAGTTTCTGTTTTTGGTATGTACTTTCCATAAAAAAAATACATTTACTGTCGCAAATATAGATGTCCGTTCCAATTGGGTACACTGTTCCGTCCATGCGGTACAAATATCATACTGACGTAGTAAAGGAACCTAGTTAATGAGGGCTTCACGTAATTAGATATAATCCGCACGGACTTTTCTCGACATTCTTTCAATCTCGCGGGAATGTGACCGGCTTTTAGTAGGATAACGAGTGTTCGGTGATAGAGTTCTTACGTGTATCGAAGCGTGTCGGCACGATCGCGGGCAGGTGCTTTCAGTCACGTCGAGCCGTGGTTGAATGACAGAACGGTTCTGAAGCTGCGACAAAGCGGTCGTAACTAATGCAAAAAATCACTGATTTGTTACCAAAACGAGATGCTCTAATTCAGTCAATAATAAATTAAGAAAAGGTAAATAACAACATTTCTGTCTTAACTTTCGAAAATCGTGGGGTTATAAGACATTTTTGACAAAAATATTTTCTGGAGTAGTTTCTAATATTTTTTCATGGTTTTGTGAAACCAAAAAGAAAATACCCTGAATCCGTCTGTCTCTAGTTACAAACTGGATAGCATGTCGGACTCTGAAGTAAAGATTTTACAACTAATCAAAATGATACCTACCGTTGTTTTATTGTCTACCGTTAAGCATTAAATTTCAATGAAACTCGTTAAGCCTTTAACGTAGGTAAAGAGGTAGACTACTTAAAAGTCCGTTAAAACTGATTCACGTTTATCGCTTCGAGTTTTAAATATGCAGCCTAAGTCAGGCTTTTAAAATTCGCAAAACTACTAAAAAGGGTTTTAGTTGAAACTTTGACAACGCATTAGCAAATGACTATCTACAATTTGAAAAGTTATTAAAACTCTAATGCGCAGTGGTAATCGGCTTAGTGGAATATAATAGCGAAGACAAACAAAGGAGACAATAGTCCATAATCGTTCGGACGAGCAGTTATGGAGTTGAGGGCCGATGCGGTGGCGCTGGGAGCGAAATGCAAACTCGCTAATTACCTGTAACTGGACCCGGTGGAGGATTGCGTTTCGCATCACTAGTGGAACACAATGAGATAGAAAGGACGACAAGTACCTGAAGAACTATACCATTTTTGAGATCTTAAAGCAAAGCGGTTTGTACAAGTTAATTCGGTAAAATCGGTATAAATTATTCGGAACAGTAGTGACAGTCTGTATACAGTAACATGATATCATAGAAAAAATTATTGAAAATTTTACATACTGGCTTGAATTCCTCTAAATGTAATAAGTAATAAGCTTTTCTTTACCGTGTATAAGATACACATGAAAACAGAATAGGTACTTTTACACACCTGACTCAGAAATAGCACGCTTGTAGAGGAAATCAAGGCATTAATTAGTAATTAATGCCTTGACTTCCTCTACAAGCCTAATTACACTTACATTTATTTAGGCAAACAGATGCCGATTCCACAACATCAGATAAAAGCAGATTTAACTACAGTATCAATTGTAAATCAACCGATTGTTTGAACATATGACCGCATTTCAATACCTACAATTATTTATTAGCATTCTACAGAAACATGATACATGTCAACAATTTTACGAACGAGACTCGAAGTAGACTTGTAGTACAATGAGGCAGTAAGCATGAGAATAATGTTCTTTTAACTTTCAAATAACATCATAACACAGTTCTGTTATGAGTGTTAAACAGAAGTCTACAAATGTGTTTCAAACAGCGCAAGTTAGGTAAATAAGAAATTGTATAAAGTCAATGTTTAATAAAATTAATTCAATAGGTACCGATACTTCTCACGATAACCTTTCCCGAATAAAGCCAATGTCGCATCTGATTTAAGATTCAGTTCATCGACCGGTTTCTAGAAATGATCAGAAAGTAATTCCATCGTTACTGGCATCATGTGTTATATATGGGCATAAAAATGTCTAAATAGTGCGTAAAGAAATGAAACAATTTATAATCTGACGTTATTATTTAAATATTAACACGTCGGTTGATTAACGGGGTATTGATTGCAGAGGTAATCGATATGAAATATAAATATGGACGTGTGAATTTCGCTAGTTCTGTTATGGAGTGAGGCGTGTGGTAGTGGGCCGAGCGCGCTCCGCGACCCGGTAGTCGCTGGCACTCGCTCTATTAATCATGCAGTTGACGCCTACGGGGCGTGGCCAAAACTTATTAATTCGTATAGAATTATTAAGTCTAAGCTATGATCAAACGTTACAAGTTAGATTAATTTGTTAACTTGAAACCATTCCTAGTAGCTCGTCATTTATGCGAGTCCCTAATTAGTAAGGTACTAAGCCATCTACACATTAATCCTTTCATAATAATACAGGATTATTCCAGGTGCATGAGACATCTCATAATCTGCAAGCGCCGATATCACTCGCCACAAGATTACTGTAGGTAGGTACTGAATAGCGCATAGGCATCAACTACTACACACTCTACACAGGCATTTAATAATATACATTCAGTATGAGAATAGGATTTCTTACATCAGCACCGATATTTAAAATATCAATATAATTCAATTCTAGACGTAATATTTAATATGCTGCCGATGTTCAAGTAAAAAAAAAATGTAAGATAGATTCATTGCTGTAGTTTCCTTCAGCGCCTATGTGTGGTAATCTCGCATTTCGTGAATAATTCAAGATGTTTGTTTACATTAAATAATATTAACCAACAGATATTTACCAAAGAGCTAATTACTACATCAAAGTTAAAACTAGATCTAAAATCTACATAAACCTAAAAATTACCGAAAATGGGTTGTGCTCTGAAGAACTGTTCGACATGATGCCAACGTCCACTTTTCATCATCGCACCGCTCGCCACCGACTGGGCGCTCATCCTCACACCTTGCAACCTAAATGGTCGCCCACCGTGCGGTTTCAGAGGAACTTCCTCCCGCGGACGGTCCGTCTGTGGAATGAGCTCCCTGCCGAGGTTTTCCCGTTGGACTACAGTATGGAGTTCTTCAAAAGAGGAGTGTACAAGTTCTTATTGGGTCGGCAACGCGCATACCCCTGGGGTTGCAGGCGCCCATAGGCTACGGTGACTGCTTTCCATCAGGCAGGCCGTATGCTTGTTTGCCACCGACTTGGTAAAAAAAAATTTACAAAAAGAAGTTTAAATTTAATTAAATTTATAAATAAAAAACGGGCTCGAGCTCAGTGCCTTGCGGCAGGGTGCCAAGAAGGCTGGCGGCATTGCCGCGTTGGACGGCAATGCCAATACGTTGCGCAAGGTAACAACCAGCCCTCCTGTCACCCGTCGCCTCCACCAGGCGCTTTGAGAGCTCTTTGTAAATGCTGTGAGCACCACGTCCCCACGGCCCGAGGGTTTCCACCCCAAACGGCTCAAACATACAGCCAGAGTCGACAACTGCATATTTGCGCCGCTTGAGGTGTTCCGCTCCATCAGCGGCGGCACCAGCTCTGTTTGACGTTCCCGGAAGATGGGACGGCGCCAGGGTATCCACGCAGGTGGCATCCCAAACTAGCGGCCGTCCCATCTTCTAGGGTACGAGGGTCATCCCGTCCGGCCTTTTCCCGTCATCACGAGCTAAGCCTGCCGGCTCCAGAACTGCCGGCGCACCAGCCGTAACGAAAGCTCGCCGGAGGATATCATTAAGACACGCGTGTCGTGAAAGGCGGCCGACACTCCTGGAGCAGGATAGGCCGTGGATGCCAAAATATGTCACGTTGGCGCCACATTGACACCGATGTGGAGCTACACAAGGCATCCCCAAGCGCAGACACAAGGAAATTCTGAATGCATTAGATGACATTAGTGTGCCCAGGTTTTTTGAAGGAATGGCCTGCAACCATGAAGCAGATTCCCATCTCGATGCAGCAAGGAGACGAGCACGCTATGTTGTACTGGTAGACGTTTCGTACAGATTATCCCGTACCAGCAGACAGAGCGGCTCGTCCCATTGCCGCTGAGAATGGCGAGCAGTGGGCAGGTCGGCGTTAGGGCAGGCTGTTCTCCAGCTATCCATGGTCTCCGGTAGAAAAGTGACGGCCTGGTGATTACTGGGATCAGATTTTAGAATTATGTGGAAGAGTTCTTTAACGTTATGCGCTGAGGAGAGGAAAGCCGGAAGAGCAACAGCGGAAGTTTGCCGTATCCCAATCCCACCGTGCCTGATGGGCAGGGATGCTTGGAACCATTGACGGTTATCCAAAGTGATATTAAAGATGGACGAAATTGTAGCTTTTATTTCATTATCTAAGTTTTCCAAAAGATTGGGATATTTCCAAAAATGACTGCATCGCAGTACATATATGTAAATTTAGGTACAAACAAACAAAATTTAATTACTGTGTAGGCCATGTGAGGGTTTATTGTGAGTAAGCGTTCCGAATATTTTTTTAAATGTTGAACCTGATTATTTATATAATTTGGAAAGGCGTCGTCTAGGCTTGGTGACCCTAGCAGGTAGAGTGTGCTTTCGTCCAAAACTTTGATACCAGGAGCTAAGGTGCTGAATTTTGATACGGCTGCTTCTTTATCTATACATAGATCGGAAAAATAGATAAAAAAAACATCGACACTCAAATAATGCTACCATAAAACAATCTCAGTTTGATGGGGTCTGAGGGATGCTTACCTAGAAAACGGTTGTGCTGTTACTGATCTTGTCGACCTTATCACACATCAGTATCTTCAACATTCTTTAGTTTATGTAGGTTAGATATTTAAATAACGAGCGATAACAAAATGTTACTTCAACAATTCGACATCACATAAACTGCAGACAAAATCGGTTAAGGATTTTAAAGTATCTCGAGCACTGATAAACAAACTGAAAGTTGGAATAAAATTAAAGTGGAATTTTGTTTTTTACGGGAGATTAGACTCATATTAGATAAAAATCTATACATCATGCTTTATAGGTTTTTACGTAAGATGTTCAATACACCTTGACCGATTTATATTTTTTTAGTAATGAAATGTAACTAAAGGGCTGTATAATACCAGTATATATTTAAGCTCATAAATTAAAATAAAATATATTACATTTTATTTTAATTTATGAGCTTAAATATATTAGCTAGTTGAAATACATCATAAGCAAATGTAACACATCCGCTCTTCGTTGCGCATTTAGATGCGGATATCTTATAGCTAAACAGTGGAAAGACCTTCAGAAGCTTTAAGTACTTATACAAAATATATGAGTGAATTAATAGTAGATTTGTCAGCTAGTAAGTCACTACTGCTATAATTGGAAATTTCTAAGAATTAACTTTTGACAGTTATAGATTAAACCTTATTAATATGAGGGTAAGACTAACCGATTTTCCGATAGTCTTAACGTCATATATATAAGGCTCATTTCTAAAGTGTCAAAAGATATTTAAAAATTTCAAAGTATAATGTTTGCTAACCATTAATTTTATTTTAATAAGATAGTTCTTATTAGTATAATTTAAAATTATTGAGCATCTGATATTTTGGCACTGTTGCAAATATCATAATCACGGAGTAACTGACGTGCTACGAGCTTTAGTCGTGGTCTACCCTCTTCCTTCTTTAAGATAATAAAGAAAGTTAATTTGTACCAAGGGTGATTTTTTACAGTAACGTAGTCCATTTGTGTACACTATTTTAACCATCTCCTCATACCTATCCAAAAACGCAATGAACATGAGTGACAGTTCTAATAAGGCTATTGCATCGCGAGAAGAGAGTAAGCCTGGTCTTACGGCTAAGGGATTATTCCAGAAGAAATGAGAATGAGAAATCCCGATGATTTAAGCGCAGCACTTCGCAGTCGGTAGCCGCGCCTGCGCACGCCCGAGTTAATTATATCTAGTGTTATTCAATCGTTTACCAAGCGCGGACGAGTCGAACGTGGAGGTAATCGTACACGTTCCACAGTTTTACATTTTACCGCCGGCAAGACTGAACAGGGTCCACATTCAGTAACTAAGGTGAAACTGTCTTTTCATTCAATCTTACCTGTACTGTACCTGTACCATGAGCTGCCGCCGTGTTATTACTTTCTATCCATCCCGCTCGTACTCGAATATTACGCGGCAGGCAGCTCATTACTGTGATATTAGTCACAAGTGTAACAGAGATAGCGTGATGGTTTCGATCACCAGATATAATAATAATAATTCGTAAGAAGCCCTCTAATAGCAAATCAGCAGACAGACTTCCAGAAGTTCATTTCGATTAATGTTTTTGGAAACACCACGACCGGACCACTGACTGATAGTAGCTCTGCATTTAATTTGATATTATTTCGGGTGTTACATTAGTCGTGATACAAACTGTGAAAAACTTGTTAAGATGGTCTTTCTGAACAAGGTTTCCTTCGGGACCCATATGAAAATCTTTATTTTTTTTAAGACTAGTACAGTTCGAGTTCATTAATATGTATACATTTTTTCAGGCTGATCTCTTACAAATGTGTTTACATAATAATGAAACGAGACTGAAAATCATGAACACTTGTACCGATCTGTATGAAAACCGTAATTTTTTTTTCGCGACTTTCATATAGGTCCCATAGGAAACCTTGTTCAGAAAGACCATCTTAACAGGTTTTTCACAATTTTTATCACGACTAATGTAACACCCAGTATGAGAAATTATTGTTAGTGGTCTTTAACCTTTAATTCATTTTAGATAATATATGTGGTCGCATTAAACCATTTACTTTCATTTCACTTTGATTGGGTATTGGGCTCATACCTACACTAGACAAACTAAGCGTTCGATTCGCTTGAGAAATGTAAGCAATAATAACACTGTTTAGTCGTAAAGCCATTTAGCAAGTGCACTATTTATTGGCTGCTAACGAAGGCTAATAGTCTGCTGAGGCGGCGTGAAATTTAATTTATTTTTAGGTGTTATTTTCTAACAGGAAACCCAATTCATTGTTATAAACTCACGCCTCATGCTTTAATTAGGAAGCACACCGACCTAATATAATTTGTTAAGAAGAAGCAAAATAATTTAAGTTTTATACTAAATATTAATTAAAATGTCATTATTTTAACAGCATTTACCGAATGCCGAAACCTCAAAGAATACCGAACAAAATTTGTACCTATATCTGTAAGAAAATTCAAGTATAACCCAAGTCTCAGGTGGGTTTATGTTAACAAATAAAACAAATGTAGGAAGGGTCATGTCACCTCCGTTTCATCATTAACTTTTATCTTAAACTGCGAATACTACATCATCTTCATCGAGGTATTTCCATACCTCGCTTAGTGTATGTATTGGGCACCAGTTCATTGGTAAAAACTCGCGCTGTCTCAAGAAAGATTCGATCGAATCGATCACAGTCACATGCCTAAAATAATGCTCCATCAAGCGGAGAAGCTGACGGGCCCGTGAGGCAGACGCATATGGAGATGAGCGGAGCCAACACCCTCGCGGCGCCCCGCGGAGGAGCTATATCTGACGATAAACAATCAAATATGGAATCCACTCACGAACATAAACTACCACCGCAAGCCAGTGATAAGGAAAATATTGCGTACAGTATTGTAGTAAAGTACCCCGCCGGCAATGTATAGATGTACGATAACGATAACAGCGTAACATAATACGCACTAGTATATTCAAAAATCTAAAACAACATTGTCTCGAAAGCGTGGTGAGGAAACAGCGTCCCAGGCGGATTAGACTTGAAGCTCCTCTGGGTATAAATTATTTATGTAAATTTTTTCGACCGCTCGAAATTGTATTTCAGCATCGATGTGATTAATGTTGTCGGATTTTTCACTTGGCCTCTCCCTAACGAAACGATCAAACAAACGATGCGATCGGTACTCAGTCGGCTGTGCCTCTACAGGGAATTCATTAGGTACGTAACAAGATTTTTCGGCAGCGGATAAAGCCGTGATTTTACAATCCAGACTAAGTAACATCGGCCTTTTTCATCATATTAAAATTTCGTACAGATATTAGGAAAAAACTCATTATTCCGATATGTTTACGAAGGTAGTCTTCTTGAACTTTCCTAATTAGTAGGATGATGTGTTGAAAGCAAAACTGTGAAAATTGTTGAGAAAAGGGATCATTAAATTAATTAATTGAGAATGAAACTATTGCTGGTAACACTTGTAAGTATTTTAGATATTTTATTTAATGCATCTGCTAAGGGAGTTAGAATTAAGATTAGCTAGCCACGTTTATTTTTACTTAAAGGATTTCCCGCATAGGAACTATTTTCATAACTACTTCCTATTCTGATTAAATGCAGGAAACCTCCAAGTAATGAGTACAATTAATGGAGTTGAATAAAAAAAACTATCAGATATAAATAAAGATTCCACACTGACGAGCCCTATTATGATCAAATTTATAGTGGAATGGAGGCCAGCACTCGAGTGATATTTCCGACAGGGGTGCATGCGTTTAATGAAATCAAAAGGATTAAGAGCATCTGCTTGCTTGTTATTCAAATCGATTGAGAGCTCGTTTATCATTTTAAATAAGCTACTGCTTAGATAAATGCGGGGTGTGGTTGAATATCACAAAAGAAGCGGGGCTCGGTAGCCCAATTAACTAACCAGTTATTAATGAAAAGAAGAATTAGAACGTCTTAAAATTAAGCCTCTATTGCTAAGGGTTCCAAATGTTCTTGAACAAATTGAAGGCAATCTAGACACCAACGACATCATCTCGTCGGTCGTTCTAAACTAAACACTTAAAATTTGCGTAAACATTAATGTCAACACAATTTATATTCTCCCTCCGTATTGAAGCTAGGAATGATTACAAAGCATTCGAGTAAATGAATATCGAATGCGAACAGCTTCCAGTACAATGCGGCCGCGAAGGCTTCGCGTGATGCCGTCGTGTTTTCCCAGAGCAAACAATCAAACAGCCAAGAGGATAGAACAAATTACTAAAGCATTGTCGAGGTGCTTAGAAAATTGGGGAACAATTGCCTCACCGAGTTAAATCTCTGATAAAATAATTGTTGTCTTTGGAGAAGTCTCTCCGGCAGTGAGGGGATGAATAAATCTCTCCTAATTGGAACGCGCCGCGCCGTGCGACAACATAATGTGGAGGCATTGTTGCTTCGTGCATTCTTCTCCAAGACTGAATACGACGAATCAACCAAACTAATGACGATGGGAACTTTTGACAATCCATCCTGACATAATCAATGTGATGACCTGATGACTTCATAGCTATAAAGGTATTTATTTCATAAATATGATGTCTTCTAGGCCAGCTTTCACATGGAATAAAGGCCATTCTAGTACAGCTGATATCAAAAATGCATTTACCTAGGTAAGCAGGTAAGCACCACAGTCATTTGTTATAAGATTATAGATTTTTTTATAGACTATTCTAGATACCTACACTACTAGTATGAAGAATATTCTTCGTTGAATTTTCCGTGGTCGTAAGATAAAAATATCGGGCATACGCTAACCCGTGCATTCGTTCCGGGACCACTCACTTGTAAAACTGCTTATTTTATTGCCTCAATACTCGCAGTGGAACTGGAAAAACGAAGTTCCTCGTAGTTGGCTGGACGAAGCTACCGAGTACCGACGAATACTTCTCCAGTCAAAAGAGATTATTTTTACAAGAATAATTCGGGTTATTATTTCCAAACATTATGAATAATAAATTAGCATGTTTATGAAGATATTATACCTTAATAAACATGCTTTATAGTATTTTATGCAACCCTTGTTTAACAGAGGTCAAAAAAAGTGAGTGGCGTGGGTAACAATTGTTATTAAAGACGCTACGAGCATTTGTTGACTCAGTTAAACAATGTTGCATAATACAATACTTTTTCTACGACCACGCGCTTACTTTCAAATAAAATTGTAAATTTGAGAAATATTCTTAGTTAAAAACATTTTTATTAATCATCAAGGTCGAGCGGGAGACGCCAAAATTAAAAAAGAAAGCTCCTCTATGGTTTACGATTCATCAGAAATGACATTTAAAATTAGGTTGGCAGCCATGTATTTCATTACGTCGTATATACACGAGGTGTCTTAAAATGCAAAAACGCACTGCGTGCTGCGTGTACATACCCGAATGCGTTTATAGGGAATAGACAATATAGACTTGTCTTGACATCTGTAAGGTAGGGGCTTAAAGGTGTGTTCACGACTCTGTAAATGACAAATAAAAGTGACAGACGACTCCCGTGAGTAGAAAAATGTTATTAACGGAGAAGAAAAAAAATGTCTAGTTAGCATTTACTCGATCTTACGGCTACACCAGTACACCACCGTATCGAACCTAAACGTACTAGAAGTCTTAGCAATTTTGATTAAAAAGATATAATATAACACATCCGATATTCAGCATTAATTCCCAATTCGCTCGGCAAATAAATGCAGAGGTATTGTCCCTCAACGATTGGGCTACACAGCATAACTGCGACAGAATACTACACATGGCTTGTTAGATCGAAACATTCGTTACAGTTGGGACGGTGACGCATACATTAAAGGGTTGAGAGATCGATCGGCCGATAAGATCTGAATGCTAGAGAAATACAAACTAGTTTAATTTTAAATGCCCAATCTAAAAAGAGGACACCGTTGTAAAACACAGGATGGGCTATTGTTATTTTATTGTTGATAGAGAAAGTTTTGTTAAACCTTAATCTATTTTACATCAAAGTTATATATAAAATTTTAGTTCTTTTCTAAAAGTATTTTAATAAGCATTTATTAAGTAGGTAAATCGAATCTCTGGGTCATAAAAAACTATGGAAATTAACCTCTGCCGAGTACATTGCTGCGAAACATTGAGTAATGAATCAATCAAATTAGTTTGGACGACGAATAATACAGTTCACTCAAAGGCCATAGTCGGATTTTCATAGTAAGTCAGCCTTTAAATCAACCAGACTCTAGTATTTTTTTGTGAATACCTCTTATGGTGAAGAATATTTCTGCTGAGTATCAACGTCCTATCGGTGACAGTTTTTGACTTATGATTTTTTTTAGTTTTTTCTTTAATGTGTTGTATCTCAGGATGTATAAAAGCGAATTGCTTCAAATTTTGAAATAATGTTCTTTATTTAGATATGCATCGAATTTAAAAAAATGAATATCGATTGTCGTATAAAAAAAAGAAAAAAAAAAGACCAAAAAATTTTTCATATTTTTTTTTGTGTACCTATGAAGTAGTGACACCTCTATTTTCTTTTTTTAATTATAGACCATACATTGGCCTACTAGTTGCCTAAGTATCAAAATTTTCCAAGCGGTACTTCTTACCAAAAATCGGCAATATGTGTGGTCAAGTTCTGCATTCAATCGGTGTTTTTCGATGTAGTATACAAACTCTTCATTTATATTTGAGTTTTCTTATCAGGTTATCTTATTTAAGAGTAAATGCTAATGACAACTTAATGTCATCATGATGCAAGCTGTTTATTTCATTATTAATCGGCCGTTTATTATTTTAACTAGCGTAATTCGATATTATTTATGAGATATTCATTAAAAATAATATATTGCAGTTAAATATTATCGAGATACGCTAGTTGAAATGGTAAACGGCCGATTAATAATGAAATAAACAGCTTGCATCATGATGACATTAAGTTGTCATTAGCATTTACTCTTAAATAAGATAACCTGATAAGAAAACTCAAATATAAATGAAGAGTTTGTATACTACATTGAAAAACACCGATTGAATGCAGAACTTGACCACACATATTGCCGATTTTTGGTAAGAAGTACCGCTTGGAAAATTTTGATACTTAGGCAACTAGTAGGCCAATGTATGGTCTATAATTAGAAAAAGAAAATAGAGGTGTCACTACTTCATAGGTACACAAAAAAAAATATGAAAAATTTTTTGGTCTTTTTTTTTCTTTTTTTTATACGACAATCGATATTCATTTTTTTTAAATTCGATGCATATCTAAATAAAGAACATTATTTCAAAATTTGAAGCAATTCGCTTTTATACATCCTGAGATACAACACATTAAAGAAAAAACTAAAAAAAATCATAAGTCAAAAACTGTCACCGATAGGACGTTGATACTCAGCAGAAATATTCTTCACCATAAGAGGTACTCACAAAAAAATACTAGAGTCTGGTTGATTTAAAGGCTGACTTACTATGAAAATCCGACTATGGCCTTTCAGTGTTCGTCTGTATCGCTTGAGCCTTTGGACACGCGGTGGCAGTAAAAAGACCTTGCGGAGGGCGGCAGTGGAGTGTGCGATGCATGCCGTCAGCAAATCGCTCGGCAAACATTCGCCAAGTGTGCGTGAAATTGTCTACATCTGAAACCGGAGGCAGTCGCTTTAAGTAAGGATTTGTATGGTTACCCATTTAGTTAAAGGATAATACAAGTACGAAACTGAGAGAGAAGGGCGACACGTACGTATATCCTATATGTATCTAAAATAAATATTAAATATTGTAATTTTCATTCCTGCATTTCACGGATCATAAAAAAGCCCCATAACCAGCAGGGGCGAACGTATCGACATTCTGTTATTATTCAATAACCAAACCATTTAAAGGGTCGAGTTGTATTACATGACCCTTTGTTATATTGAAATTGCCTGAAACTCGGAGCGATTAAGCATAAACAAAGAATATAAAATAATCCCACCTAAACAAACATCAAAAGAAATAGTGCTTAGTTTCAATTAGGGCTCCCGATATACGTACTATTCGCCGAACCGTAGCTCCGTGTTCTTAACCCCGGCGGTACTAAGATCACGAATCTCACAGTCACGCCGAGATACGTACCCGAATCTTTGTTTGTATACGTATCTACGAATCTTGGCTTCGTTCTGGCAACGCATACTCGTGGCATGGATCCGGCCGGACCGATTACAATGCAAACAAATAAGGCCTATTATTGAATGACAACTTGTTTGTAAATACGTATTGAGTGCTCTGAATCGGAACGAACGGGATTTTTTTGATTAGACTTATATTGTAAAATAACGTATTATATAGGTACTGTGTTCTATATATCTAGCGATCGATGGTGTTATTATTGGTTTGGTATTTATATTTTGATTTTGATCCGCCTGATAGAAAAATTAAATAAATGAGCACGTTAAAAATATTTAAACAATTGCCTTCAGTAAAAGATAATACAATCGTACATTTAAGTTTATTACCTATCAGGGCGGGCCTTTTGTAGATAAGAACTATAATAAAAAGTTGCACGTGCAAAGTTGCAAACAATAGTTTGTGATCGTAATTTCACTTATGAAATATGCTAGCTTGGGTTTTACCTGGAACACCTTTTGTATGAGAAGTTGAATGAAGTAGCCGCCACGTTTTGTTTTAGTTAATTCGAAGGGGGCAGTTTTGGGTTAAGTTAAGTTGTCAATACATAATAGGCCTAACCTATTAGATAATGATAACTAGTTTTTAAGTATATTGTGTAGAGATACTAGGTATACGAAATTACGGAACGTACAGGATTTTTTAATTTGACTTTCATTTCTCGTATGGAGTTATGTTATAAAATAACATGCGATTATTCCGTTCTATAGAATAAGCGATGGTATTATTTATGGTTTGGAATTTATATTGTGATTTTGATTCAGCAGATAGAAAAATGAAAAAATCATGTTAAAAATATTTGAACAAATTGCTATAAATAAAAGATACAGTCGTTCATTTAAGATTATTACCTGTCAGGGCGGCCCTTTTGTAGATAAGACCTATACTAAGAAGTTGCAAGCGAAAAGTTGCAAACAATAGTTGTCAGCGATATAATTGACCACACGTGGTAATTTTACTGATAAATAATTTAATATGATAGCTTGGGCTTTACCTGGTATGGTACACCTTTTGTTTGTGAAGTTGAATGAAGTAGCCGCATCTTTGTGTTTTGATATAGATAAGCGGGGATGTTTTAGTTAATTCTGAGAGGGCAATTTAGGGTTTTGACCTTATACGTGTTAGTCACTAATAAGATTGCAGTTCGGACAGACCTCGCGAGAGTTGAGAGTCGAATTCAAAGTAATTATTTTTTCTTGTTTTGTTACGTTTTCGTTTTGTTACTGTTGGTGAGAAGATTTTAAAGTGTGTTAGTAATGAAGAGAAGTTGGGTGTGGAGTTATGCCACCAGGGTCGGTGATACGGCTTTTTGCACTTTGTGCAATGATCGAACGAACAATGAGTTTTCATGTCGTGGTGGTACAACAGGATCGATAGGAAAGCACTTGAAAGCAGTGCACCTAAAATCTCCCGTCACGACATCTAATGAGTAAGTATATTGTATTTTTTAATTATATTGCTTTTTAATATCCTTTGGTATTTTAAAAGTTTCTTTAGGTAGGTATTTTTGTTTATCAGGTTGTATTATTTAAGCGAAACTCCGAATTATGATAAAAATATTTATTTGTGAATTTATGACTCCTAGTATAGATTAATTACTTGGTACCCTGAATGTTTATTTATCTCAACTTTGTTACACAAAAGAAAAACTTAAAGTGCAACAGGCGTACGTAATGCCATGAGGCATTCTCTACCAGTCAACCTTGAGGCAAAGCAGAAAAAAATATAGGCGACACAAATATATAGAAAAAAAATCTGGATAAACTAAATGAATTATAAAGTGATTACAAAATCATACATTACACGCTGCTTATACATACACATTAAAAATATTACATATTCTAATACATTTATATAAATATCATACATATAATATTATAATATAAATATTACTTGCTCATGAAGGGGATTATTATCGGTTAAGTTTTCTTAAAGCAACCCCAGCAAAGAAATCATGCACGGATTTTTTAAAATCGTACTTGTCTTTTAGTCGATTTTTGCGGTCTTATTTCACAACTGTTAAACTGGCCTTGTTGTGTTAATAGATTATGGGAGAGTGACCATTCAACTTCATTTGGTTGCAGAATTTCGTCTATCATAGACGACACAGTGCCAAACGATGTGGCGATTCCCGGTGATACTGAAGAAAATGAAGATAGAACAGCTTCAGATGTACCAAAACGAAGACGTTATCGGCAGAGCCAGTCTTGCGACCGTACATCGTGTAGTACTGAAAGAACTGAAAAAATTCACCACGCTGTAACAAAATTGATTGCTGTAAATCAGTTACCTCTATCTTTTACAGCAAGTGAAGGATTTCGACAGTTCATGGCTTCTATTGAACCGGGCTATAAAATAATAAAAGAAGATGCTTTAAAAAAAAGGCTGAATCTTCTATCAGATATAATAACTGATAAAATACGGAAAAAGTTGACAAAAGCGAAAAGCATAGCATGCACCGCAGACCTTTGGTCATCTCGCGCCCAGGAGTCATATTTAACGTGTACAGCAAACATAATAGATGACGACTGGAATTGTGAATCAATGACGTTAAGTACGCAGGAAATGGAGGAAAGGCACACAGCAGAAAATATCGCTAAGGAAATAAAGGAAGTCGCTGATAAATGGGGTATATCGTCGAACCTCTCAGCAATAGTCACAGACAATGCCACAAACATTGTCAACGCTGTTTCATCTTCAAGCGTCTTAGAAAGAAACAATCTGACTTGCGCTGCTCACAGCATTCAATTAGCCGTGAATAAGTCTTTGGTCATAGAAGACGTGGCAAATGTATGCAGCAAGGCAAGTAAGATTGTCGGACACTTTCGGCATTCAAATGTAGCAGCCAAAGCTTTGGAAGCAATGCAAGAACAGCTACAACTAAAACAACTTCATCTGATTCAAAGCTGCAAAACGAGATGGAATTCGACATACGAGATGCTCGATCGCCTGCTGGTGAATAGGATTCCTATAATGAACGTGTTAAATGATCGCGCAAAAACACCAACGAACACAGCGCATCGTTTAGAAATGTTCGAAGTGGAATGGTGTTTAATTAATGAATTGGTGAAGATTTTAAAACCACTGCAAATGGTTACAAATTTAATTTGTTCAGAAGCACATTCACCGGTATCAATGGTGAGACCATTACTCCAAACTTTACTGAAAAACCATTTAAATGACGACGACAGTGACTCGGAAACTACTCAAAGTATCAAATCGATTATAAAAACAGAAATAGAACAAAGGTTTAAATTACTCTGGGATCAAGATTGTGAAGTGAATGCCCGGCAAATTGCAACTCTTCTCGATCCGCGGTACAAGGATTTATCTGATGAACACATTGACGCCAGGCAACTCATAAGAAATAAAGTGATGGTCAAAATTCAGAGCAGTTTACCTATTGAAAACCAAGAACAATGCATGGAAGATAATGAAAACAGCAAACAAAGTGCATTAGAATATATTTATAAAACAAAAAGTTACTCTAACATGCATCCTTTAGAGCAATTTAATACATATCTAGCGGAACCACAGATTCGATTCGATATGGACCTCTTTCAGTGGTGGAAGTTACGAGCAACCAAATATCCAGCGGTTGCAGATATTGCGAAGCACTATTTATGTATACCAGCAACCTCTGCAAGTTCCGAAAGAACTTTTTCAACAGCAGGAAACATCGTTACAGCTAAACGTAGTTGTCTTTTGCCAAAAAACGTAGCCCTTTTGGTATATTTGTTCCAAAACAAAAAAATGTTAGATTAAAAAATGTTTGTCAAAGTCGTGTTACATTTTTGATTTCGATTGTTTTATTAATATTTCTTAAATAATTATACTAATGTTTTAAAAGAGCGTGTAGGAGGTAAAATTTATACTAGATTATTTATTAGTGTAGTAGTATTTTAGCAGATTATTGATAGTTGATTTGTCTCTTGATAAATATATATACCAGGACCCGTATTAGCCTAGATGTACAATTCGCAAGACCGCTGACGATACGAAAGCGCTATCACTGTAGTATCGTCAGCGTACATGTCAATTTGGCATCTTGGCTACGCTTAATTTGGCGCTTGGCATTTTATCGTTTTTAATTTTATATTGTATGGGTAAATTATTAGCCATTTATAAGAATATTTTATCTTATTATTGTTGTACAGTCATTTATTAGTCAATAAGTAACGGGATCATTGAATGAATCTCATTGAGTCTGTTTTTATTATACTATATGTTATGTGAATTTACCTGACCTTATTGTTTTTTCTTTGGTATATGCCATCCAATATTTATAATTTTGAATTTACCTGGTTGATTTTATATTAATGTGTTATTTTTTACATCGACATCTTAGCGTAATGAGACTAATGAGTGGCAATCACTAAACTTTTATACTAAAAAGATCTCTATCGTTGTAATGATATGTTGATTAATTTATCAATAAGTAGAAAAATGTTGATTATTGTTGATTTTTATGATATTATTATAAAACTGAGAAAAAATATTTCAATAAATCATTTATACCGCACTGTGTTGTGTATTTTTTTTTAACTTCCGACCCCATCTAATAATTAAATTAGTTAATTAATACATAACAAATTGACAATGTGTCAGTTTTTATTACTATTCAACTCAGAAAATATTTATATTTTATAATTCTAACCTTGAAGCGCTGTAGGTAATATATAAAATTTAATTTTAGTACGTATTCACGTTATCATACTTATGTATCACATTTTCAAACTAAGTTATCGCACTTTACATTAGAAGGGCAATTAGGTAACAACAAAATTAGATTCACATAACAAATATCACGGTACATTCTCATCCGTTTTCCTTAGTCCTTAAAGACAACGCATCGAATCGTCACTTAACAACGCGGGCGGAACGTATCTGCGTGTAATTAAGATACGTATCCCCGTGTACACGTGTATACGTAACTTTATTGATACGTAGCCGTGTAACACGCAGGAAACGGGCCTTAAAACCGTTGCCGTGTAACACGGCAACGGGGATCCGGCTACGGTTACACAAATCACGGTCACGACCAGGAGCCCTAGTTTCAATAAATGCTGAGTATATTTAAACAATATAACATCAAATTATTGACATTATCTCAATAACTTGAAGGTATGTAAACATAAACGGAGCAATTTAATAAAACGATATCAATCCGCTTGGAACTCGTTATTATGTAATCAAAAACGGCTTTGATATTAATCACTCAGACGTCACGATAGAAATACAAACAACATTTTAAACATCATAATTTGCCTGAAGGGTAAACCCGAGAAGAGTGATTAAAATCGAAGAATAGAAAGCAATTACGAACCGAAACAACGGAGAGCTTAATATAGGCTAAATTCAATTAATTGTATCTCTGAACAGCGGATAAGTAGACGGCACTCGGCGCACACGCAGGGTCTCGTGGCGCATGAGAACTCGGTCGATTGTAACTACAAACACTTAACTACTGACAAAATTACACTTAACGTACTTAACTTTTCTATTGACCTGTGGGAATCACTTTTGTTATTGAAACCCATACTTCAGCTAGAATTAAATTTACGAACTATTTTGACGAGCTTGTCACGCTGGCAAAGAACCCAAAACATTTCAGTTCAAGTGGTACTTAACAGCAAAAAAACGTCGGTACAGCTCTCAAAAGGTATTTGGCAGCCAATACCGATCGGTTGTACAAATCGCGAAGGTTTCTTTTCAATCCTTTGTCGCAGCCATTTGATTAAAGTAAAGGGGCCGCAATCACATGCGAAGAGCTTTGCGCCAGCGGAAGTATCGCGTTCACAAACGGCGCACCGACTGCATTGTGTACCAGAAGCCATCGCAGAAAACTCCTAGTAGACGGCAATCGAAACCCGATACTCAATAGCTCCAAAAATAATTATAAGATCAGCTCTCCTTTTGAGGTCGTAACTGCATTAAACAGCGTAGTAGTTGATGCCATTGTCATGAATGTCCCGAGGTCGGGACCGCGTAGGCGACCTGCCTTTACCGCGAAATTGTACACCTTATGCCTACTTAAGATCCTTGATATTGGAGTACGAGTATGTAGCTAAAAAAGCATATAAACGGAAATGCAACACCTTGTACAAATAGGGGGCGTGTGAAGCTTTTGATCGATAAGGCAACTAAATAGAGAATTATTAAACTTCTAAGGCGAACTTAAAGCGCTTCACCCAATAGCATGGCACTGAGGTTCTCTTTGCATGATTATATCCGGAATTAGTGACAAAAAACTACCCGCGCCAAACTGCCTGTCTCTTTATCATAGCAGTAGTGACTCAAATTAATAAATAAAACACCTAAACTCATTGATTATAAATCGAAATAACTTGGAAAACCACTTAAAGCAAGTCGTCCATTATGCGAAGCCCACGCTGGCCAAAAACCGAAAAAATATATCGCGCAGAAAAAGTCAACAAGACTAAGCAGTAATTCATCGCGAAACAACGTTTGGATCATTAACGAGCTGAGGATTTACGAGCACGCGAGAGTAAGGGACAAAGATGCGGGAGACTGAGCTGGAAGGTCATCAGCGATGCAAGTAATTAAACTCTTAAACGAGTGTATAACAAGAATTTGTTCTTAAGCGCGCGCGCAGCGGCGTCCTGCCCGGAGCTGGCCGTAACATTTATTTACGACGAGTTTTCGCGGCGGGGGATTCCGCGCCTAATTTTTCGGTGCGATGCAGTCTCGCGCGATTTATTTAAAATTAAATTTCTTTTGGCTCGCGCCCCGCTGTGAGACAATCGATAACGCGGCCGGAGACCTAGAATGGGACAGGCGTTTGCTTGATTAAGTCACCAAACCCCTTAGCGTTCGACCAATTAAGGCAATAACGAGCGATAATGACAGAATCAGATATCGATTAGCGATTATGCAAATTTTTACATATTTTAATCAAATTTCCGCATTGTCAACTTAGAATATAAATTCTGACTAAAGAATATTAACTCACACTACCTACGAATTCAATTTGATGAGAATTTTACGAGTGTGTTAAAAATACGACATGTTTCTCTCTTACTATAAATAAATATAACTATGTATGTCAAAACAACACACTAAAGATTTTTTAAAGATGTTTCATGACTTTAAATGACTGTTCGGTATGTCTATTGCCGTAATATTTTCAATGTTAACCTGTAACAATAAATTGACAATAATTAGCTTCTTTCTTGCTATATACAGGTTTCTTTGACGGCTGACACGTAAACACACTTAAACGATGTCGATTCCACCTCATTTGGGTCCATATTAAGTGCCGCTTTATTTTAATTCATTCTCCAGTTTCATACACTGATATAATCTCAATAAAATTAGTTTTAAATGTTATGTGTGCAACACGCAAATGGAAAATCGCCTTCATCGCGAAATTTATATTCGAATGTAAATAAAAAAACGATCGGTGGAAGGTTTATAAAACCATAAATTAACAATATCGATTGCATGATTTTAAGCGAGTTAAGCAGAAGGAGTTAATCGATTATTTAAACGAAATAACACTAATTATTCTCATGGTGTTAGTGTCGTGTCAGCTCGGACAGAATTCATTATTGGTGTGTCACGCGGAGAGAATCCAGTGTATATTAATATAGAGTAGTCTATCTTTATACAAATGTGCGCGATTAAAGAACAAGCACCAAATACACAAGGGCATAGCTAGAATGGATTAGACAGGTGGCCGATCTGCGGCAATGTATAAATAGATCGGTTATATATTTCATAGCCTGGATTTAGAAAGTGCAAGGAACCGTCGTCGCTTCCGTGTTTGAATGTGGGCGAAATTGTTCGGAGATGGGTTGCTGTATTTATCCCTATACTGTGTTCGGCTCGAGTCGATATCCGTCGCAGTAATTACCGTTCGTGAACCGTTCGCTCTACAATCGGAGGGAGTACTGTCAAACTTAATCGATTCGCACGTCGGACAAGGCCCGCGGAGCAGTTTTAACAGGCCGTCGCGAAACCATCGCGCTAACGACTTGCGACTTCCTTGTCTGTATTAATTTTCATTTGCGATGGCAATGACCTCGCTGCTACGAACCTACGAGTATTATGACCTTTATCTCTGAAAATCGCTCACTATTACAAGGCTACTTTTTGCACCTAAGATAGTTATGTCAATAACTAACGCTAAGCTCACAACCTCTTCTTACAATTACGATAAATACTGTTCTACTTGTTGGTTGCATAATATTAATAAACAAAATCGGCCTGCGTTGTGAATAAAAATGCAATTGATACATGACTGAAAGTGACGCGACTGTCACGATCTACCTAAGGCCAAGTTCATGCCAAAAAACATCAGAAAACGAAGGCTAGTTTAACGGGACAGTTTTAGTGAAAATAATCACGAGTCAAAAGAAGAGAAGAGAGTTATTATTGGACAAACAAACGTTGGCAAAACGAGCGCCGTTGACCTCTCAGGCGAGGTGTCAAAACTTGTGCCGAGCAATTGACACGCGTTCTCAGCCACGCGTGAGAATATTTGAACAACATTATACCCTTAGTTTGTTCTACGCCGGTAATGAATCATGAGTTAACGGTCAACTTGAGAAAATTCTAAATACCGTAGCGAACTACAAACAAGCTATCGAACTAGCAAAGAAATTACGTAAGTGTAGGGCTTTGATACAAATAGTTCATAATTTAACAAAGATTTAGGTAGGAACATTACTTATTTATCGATCTGCTAATGAAATGATTAATGTAACGAATATTGTAATGTGCAGAGCGTAATAAAAAGAATGGCGACATGAGCTGTCGCGGCGTTATTAGCGCGGACATACTTTCTATACATCCCGCTCGTACCTACTCGCATATTATAAAATTTAACGGGCGTTAATAACGCAGCGGCAACTCATGGTACGGCTACAGGTATTAAATTTACGTCAAGAAAACTGTCCTTCTAAATGTCCGGCGACATAATGAGTAATAAACATAGGCTAGCTACCATCCCAAACCCCACACAACGCTCGGGTGGGTAAACTCATAAATTTTCTTATGATATCCACAACGTTTACACCTACTTTCATAATGTTTAATTTTGAGACACGACGCGGTAGTCGGCCACCGTAAAATAACATAGTTATACGTAATTATGACAGTCTACGACAAACAGTTTAGGATTTATGTCCGGTTATAATGAATTCGGTTGAATCATAAATGGACGAAATTTTCACGCGTCGTAAGCAAGCAAATGAACTAATAACGGCTGGAACTAAAGAGAAAAGGCGTGACAACATGCTCATAAACATGATTAATAAGCGACAACCAACAAGCCAAAACTTGAACCGCTGATCAATAGCAGTACATTAACTTGCAAAGTTACTTACAAATGGAATTCTTATTATCTATGACCTAAAAATACCAATATTTTAAGCGCATCTATTAACAAAATAAATTTATCAAGTGAATTCCGCTAAACAGTTTGGAATGGTGAGGTGATTTGTTACGTTGGCAATTAAGATGTCATCGACGCATTTAGATTTATAAGTGGCAATTAGACGAGCATAATCTGGACATGAATATTGAGTAGAATGGAGACATTTATAAACAGCTTACAATTACACCGCGGTCACGGCATGATTATAACGGTGTAAGAAAATCCGTCGCTATCAAACGATTGCCCTCTTTTTTATGTAATTACTGCGATGATAAAAATATAAATGAAACATATTTTAAGTCCTCCTTTAAAAAACAAGGCATGTTAATCGTACAATATTTTCCAACAATCATGGCAACAAAAAAACGTCAATCATAAAGTTTTACAACACTCTATTAGTAAGAAATTCTCAACATTGAATATCGCTGCATTTCTTAACACTAGTCGAACATAACAATGACAATTTTCTTAAGTGCCCTCTTATGCTCACATCCCAAATATTTACACAAATAGCGTGCATACATCGCTTTGTTTACAGATAATCAGTGGGAACGGGCCGCAGGGCTTCAGAGACGACTGATTGGGACATAGCACCTCAGGCAACATTGATGAAGTACAGGTCAGCACCGGATCGAATCAGGCCAAGTTTAGATTTCTTTTTTCTTTATTGGAGAAACAACAGAAGTAAGTGACAAAAAATACATATAAACTATTAAATAAACAACATCAAATGTTCACACACTTCCTATAACGCTCTCACTGAAACATATTATCGACATTATATAAACGGACTAAAGATGAAGTATCCTTTAACATTATTGGACAGAGAGTACACAATTATACAAGACAATGAACTCACATGAAGCTTGATAATAATGCAGTGAAAAAAAACAATTAGTATGTACCCATTAGACATTGAACCCTGTTTGAGATTTTTTTCTGCTGTCGATTGTCAGATATTCATAAAACTGAACTTTCCTGGCACTCAAAGAAACTTTACCACACACTAATATTTTCGACTGTGTAAAAACATTTACATTTTAGAGTTAATCTTTTATACAGTAAACTCGGAAGCACTTTTGCTTTGCTATTAAAGTCAACATGAAAACAGATAAAGTCAAATTGTTAGAATGCAGCCACGGGCGAGCAACATCAATGATTTCCGTTTACACTGCTAGATTTTCCGGTAACAATAAAAGTGCAGTGCTCCAAGGCAGCAACGGGCGCACCCAGCCCGATACTCTGAGGGGAAACGTACGCAATAACGCTCAATTTTCAAGAAAACAACCATAACTCAAAGCACTGCACTTCGTCGTCTGTGTTCCTTTCTTCCGGGCAATTTCTATTACCATATAGACGCGCTGCTTTTCAATTCTTTTCCATTAAAGTTGGTGCATCGTCGTGCGTTTTCCCGCAGCCGACTACGTCTCGGTTGCTATTCTCAAAACACATTTATAAAATGCTCTTTACTTGGCCGACAGTCCCCTGAGACTGACATTCTATTGCGAATTTCAAGTGCATTTCCAGCAGAACATACTCAGGTCAATAAAAGTTTCATAACCAGTTTAGGAAATGCAATCTTGTAATAGAAATGGACCACTGTAGTGTATTTTAAATATAAATCTCAAGACTAGAACAATAAACGAAAATGGGGCTTTAGGGACTCTGCAACAACCCATACTTACAGCAATGTTATTTGTTAAATTAGGTACACGTGTGTCAACAATGAAATAAAAAAAGCTGGGGTATTTCTCTAAAATATCGCCTGCAAATACAAGCTGTGTCTTTTTAATTATGTAGTTGTTATATTTAATAGTGTTTTATTATTGAAATACACAAAAAAAAAACATAATAAACAGAATAGCATAACAGAAGCTATTCTAAGAACTCCGCTGACGTCTGGTTCGATATAAGCCCGGCAGATGTTATAGAAGCCAAAGGCTTAAGCCCCACCAAACAATTTGTCACTATAACATTTTTCATAACCAAAACATGGCCGCACAATAACGGGGTGCATTCTATTCAACGGAACCAAACAACATTCTTCCTTCAACAAAGACATCTTAATCGGTAGCCTTCATGCATTATCTGACGTGTTTCATAAATAAATACAAACCTTTTCTTTTGACAATGGAACCGACAACTATCTAGTAGTTGTATTTTGAATTTTAAGAAAAAACCTATTTATCAAACCGAAGATGGTCTCGTGATAATTTTGTAGAAGCTATTATTAACCCTTTACATTCCATTATAATGGAATAGTATTACATCTCCTTTGAATTTGAAACATTTTACATTTATTTATGCTCCATTTGTAGGAAAAACACCAAACAACAAAAACATACAAGTTCTATAACTGAAGTTGGCAAATACCTCACGTTTACTTTCCAGGATATTCAATTAAAATAATCGATAACTGCTATCAAACCTCTTCCGTAAATAAATGGTACACAAATTGAAACTGGTAAAAAAGTGTAAAATCGAAACGATGTAACGGTTAATACGTATATTGCATGCACTTTCTGAATCCAAAGTAATATTGGAAGTAATAATGGTTCTCTTACAGTTTCTCCGACCAAGATTCCGTCTCGGATTTCGCGATAAGTAAAAACACAATGTCCGAGTAAATGCAGAGCTTCATTTAGCTTCACAAAAACGCCGACTAGGTTTTATCTGTTGAGTCGTATTTTGTCTCCCGGTGCAGGCAGCCGGCAGGGAAGGGATGCACCGATAGCGCGATAACATCTCATCACAGAAGTAACTCATGTCCGCGGGAGTTTCGCGTCTCTGCGGCGCACGAACCGAACCTCACGACCGAATCTCATGATCGAAATACGTGTACGGATGCAGATGTAGACTCTATTAACATAACGCTTTACCGTATGACAACTCTTTCTGTTCACGTGGAATATTGATTCGTTTGTGTATTACACGAAATTACATACATCTTTGCAAGAAAGGATATGTCTTCCTTACGTGTGCACGAGTTTGTAACAAGGTTGTTCCATTGTATTCATATTTGTTTGGAGAGTGAGCTTGTTAATTTAAAATAAATGATTATTCGATATGCAGGGTTGCGCTAATCGTGGCTGACATAAGTAAGCTGGCAGGCAGCAAAGGAGCACGCATCATTTGCCGGATGTCGGGCACGGTTAGCCGCCGCGCCTGACATGGGTGTCAGCCGACCACGTGATCGCACGTAATTATAAATCGAGCTTCAATGAACATTGACTCCGTTCAACACTGACGCCCCTACGCATCAATTTTAAATTTAGCTCATTGACAGGTATAGTTATTCTCGAATTACCATGTCTATCAAATCACAATTAAATCAGACAGGAGCACCACCGCGGAGAATCTATAAGCTAATAAACACTTAGCTTTTTTGCGCTGTACCGAGCGAGGCGGACTCCCGCGGTGTTCAAATAACTTTGAAAGAGGTCGACTATTAAATTCTTGTTTTGTATAAAGGACACATTGTGTTAGATAAAGGATGGGTAGTAATAGTGTCGCGTCATCCACATTAGTAATGCACCTCCCGGCGAGCGTCTCCTTGGGAGCGTGAAGCGTACCGCGTCATTTATTATGTGTTCCAATAGCCGAAAGAAAAAATTATAAAATAAATAAATTTAAAGGCTCGGTCGAGCCCAGAAATATTTATTCAAATAAGACGCCATCAACCCGAC
>JALPQI010014894.1:0-25035 GCA_025490895.1 Thaumatotibia leucotreta | reverse complement strand
TATTTTATTAGTAGCCCACGCTTAATAAGTTACGTACCTGCGTGAATTGTTTTACATGAGCGTACAGTCAAGTGCAAAAATAAGTATCGAAAGAATCCGTTCATAAATATGTTACGACGTTCTTATTACACAGAATTAGAGTGCACTGGGACATATTTTTGAATGTTTTTGTATACCCCTTATTTTGTCTTCGACTGTACCGTACCGTTCTTGTTATTGGGATGACCTCTTTTTGTATATAGTTGTAGGAACCATACCTACATAATTATGTACATACAAATCCAAATCGACGTGGCTTAGTTATACAGGGTGTTTTTTTACATTTCCGTTAAATTGGACTGGTTACTTGGGACTATAGAAGTTGCCTGGTATATCTTGGCTTTTGTTAATTTCGTAAAAATATTTTTTTTTCATTTTTATACATAATAATTGTAATGGCAAGTGTGAGAGAACCTTAAGGTGGTTCGTTTTTCATACTAATGTATTTATTCAAATATGGGTAAACGGAGCATAGTTTTACAATGAAATCACTTAAATCGACAATCATTTTTATATTTGTTTGCGGCAAATTATGTTTTTGTAATATAAAGGGTCGAATAATAGCTTAAATTAGTACTTTATTTTAGTAAAGATTTGTCAATATGTGGGTGAACGACGACAGTGTTATACACCAATCGTACGTTCGATGTGTGCGTTGGAAAGCGACGTTGCCAGTTGGCTGAACATGCTACGTTGCCACTCTGCCCTAACGCATTTCGCATGTTATTTATTTTTCAACAATATCAAACGCAAGCGTTGCTAATGTTGCCACATAGACCATATCCCCACGCAAAAGCCGAACGAAAGACCTTTTATTATAGAAAATATACCTATACATACTAGTTACATTTATACCTATACTACAGGATGGATTTCTTACATTTAATGTTTTTATTTTATATTTTTAGTTTTAATTTAATAGTTGTGCGTACTAAATGACAGTCTACGTACAACCTTTTTGGCAAGGCAACACTAAATTCAAACGTCACTGATTCTAAATCACCGGCAGTACTTTACCGTTTTAACCATTTGTTTATACCTACAAATCCGAATTGACGCTAAATTGCCTACGATTGTTTGAAATATCTCATAGCGGGCAGTGATTTACATGAGGATTTATTATACGTTTGTATATTATGTAGCCACAAACGTCCCGGAAAGGCTATAAAAACCACCGATACTCGGGCCTGAAAAAAACTTGTAAGCGAAGCCTTGAAGAAATGATACTATATTACGGAGAAATCAAAAGGTAAGTTCTGTAGAGGCTGACTTGCTGGATATCTTTCCTCCCAGTATTCAAACAGTTTTTTTTTATTATATATTTCCACTATTATTATAACAAAAATGTTTCGATGTTTATTGTTTTCGCAACAACTGCTCATCGGATTGGAATAAGGAAACTTGACATGTAGATAAATAGTTATATATATTATATTATAAGAATAATATATTTTTCTTACAAAAATGCCGGAAACGTTAGTTTCCCGAGGGGTGATGAGTTCCAGGAATTGAACTTTTAACAATATAACCATTTTGTAGATACTCACTGAACCTGTTTTGAACCCAGGTTCCCTCCCTAACTTCGCAGTCACGTTCACCACCACCTAACTAGACAAAGCTGAAATGTATATTTTTTTATTCCAGTAATCATCAATTCATCATACACCATTTTGACGATGAGTATTCTGATTTCAGATCCAGGGCCAACTGCAGGTGTCACAATATGTGTAGGTAGATGCGTCCGGCTCACTTCCAAGCAACACACACAACGTCAAGCAATCTTCCTATATCCATGTATAAAACCAGAAAAACGTAAAATAGAAATAATAAATAAAAATAATATGATGTTGTGTAAATAAAACACTGAATTTATAAATTGATGTTTTCTTTATCTATGTATTCCGCACGTGATTAGAATGGGAAGAAATCTAATAATTAAAGTGACTAGAAATATCTAAAACTTATCTGACTGAAGTCAACGAATAGATTCCGTCCCAATCTGATTGGACACCTATTAGGTTAGGACATCCAGGCCCGTTTTTTAGTAGTATAGGCTATTTCAGATTGACCATGCAAAAAATACCGGAACTGGATGCCATAACATCACCTGAAAACGTTTTTGGTGAGTAAATATATAAGGTCACCAAAATTAAACCTAGGTTGGTAGTTCAGGGACCAATACCACAAAACTTTACAAGCATACAAATCTACAAAATTGACAATTATTTGTTTTGGAATTTATGCAATTTTGTAGAATTATACGCTTGTAAAGTTTTGTGGGATAGGCCACAGATAATTTATTTATTACTGAAAAAAATGTAATTATAGGTAAAGTATCATTAAAAAAAAAGTCATGTAATGTAAAGTAAAAAATATATTGAAATCACGAGATTTGAACCTTGGTCCTAATGAATGTGCGTCAGACGGTCATCCAACCAGCCTAATCCAAGTTCAATACACGTTCCGAAATAAGCAATCGGTTTCGTAAACGAATAAGGGTTTGAATGTGTGTGTGCATACTGCGCAGCCGCGTCAGCGTTTCGTATTTAAGCAAATATACTTATTTTGTAAATTAAACCTCACCTGAAATTTAGTTGGCCACATTAGAAACAGCAGTTTATTTGCGGCAAACATATTACTTATTAAAAATATTTCTATTATCATACATAAAATATAAAAATACTTAGAATTCGCGCCACCTATGCACTATAACGCCATCTATTGGCGTTGTAGTGCCTAGCTGACCGTGACATTCCACCTTAAGAATAAGATCTCAGGTGACTGGCGGCACATGTTTAAATAACTAACATTAGGATGTAATGAAGGTTGCATTGCAATACACTTGTTCAGTCATTAAACTTATTGTTTTAATAACTCAATAACAGTAAGAGTTGAGACACTAGTTTCTTAGAGAAATTGATTATTTTTGACCTAAATATGCTTCCCTTTAATTTAACGGCAATCAATAAAAACACGGTGTATATAGCTGCTTAAAATACATATCTACAAATGAATCATTATTGTAGGTAAATATACCAATCATGACATTATATTTTGCATTCGGAGATCGGAGATGATAATGGCATATCTTTTGTACACCTTGACAACAGAACTTACAGAACTAATGCCGCATTTAGATAATTTTGTATAGATTTAGGCTTAAAGTTAATATGATAAACATAGCTTGATGCCTAAATCCATTGAGAACTGCACTGTTGTAGAACAGATCCGAGTGCGTAGCCAAGTTGCCAATCGTAAAGTTTACACGAAATTATCTAAATGTCATAGCTGCCCTAAAGCAAAAGATTTTCGTGTGGAACAGAACCTCCCAGAATTAGATTCGTATTGCTTTGCTGTCAGATCAGCAACAAAATGTGAATATTATTTTTAGAGCGTACGGACTGCACTTAATTAATTTAACAGTAGCTAAGGTTGCGAACTAGACCTCTGACTCACTTCATAATCAATTGACCTTCGAGTTCACCCTTAGTTTTCGTCGGTGATATGTTAACAAACGTCTTGTAAACATGAAGTTAACAATGATGTAATTTGGAATGATTCCAAATCGTGATATAAACACAGATCGGCGTAGGCGTCATGTTGAAAATATTAGGTTTCCGCAGGAAGTTTGCTTGCAGTAAATACATGTACTTAAAATATTTTATACTGCGAATAGATATTTCAAAAACAAATATAATCACGTAAACCACTGTACACATGATTGTTTGTCTATCTCTTGTTTCATTTTATAGTTAACTTTTTTGCTCAAAGGTAAACTGGAAGAGATCCCTTACAGGGATAAGTTCGCCTTTGTACCTGTTTCTAATTGTTCTGTGTATTATTATTTTTACCTATGTTTTGTGTACAATAAAGAATTTACATACGTCATACATAATCATATTTTCAGTTAATAACTCAAAATGAGATTTATCCTTGAGTTTGATCTTTAATACTACTAAAATGTAGGTACTTTACTTTTTAGTAACTAAAATAAATACACATACACATCGCTCATGAGTAATGGAGGCCAAAACGTGATTGGACTATGATAGGTGCATGAGGTAATGCGATATCGATTGTTGACTCCAGTTGACCCAAATGAGATCTCTATCATTAAATAAAGGACTGACAATATCGCGCGAGTCCGTCAATATTTTTACGCTACGAGTATTTTATCTTAACTATTACTATTTCAGTACACGTACTTCCTGCTGATAACATTCATGTTGGAGGCGGGTGCGGGTGCACTGGCGTACTACTACGAAGTGGAGGTGGAGCCCGAGCTTAAAGCAGGGCTCAACAGCACCTTCGTGACCAACTACGCGCTCGACACCGTCGTCACGGCCGCGGTGGACCGCATGCAGACAGAAGTAAGCTTTGCGTTGGGGTTACATAACATTGTTGTTAGAAGCAGGTACTACGAAGTGGAGGTGGAGCCCGAGCTTAAAGCAGGGCTCAACAGCACATTCGTGACCAACTACGCGCTCGACACCGTCGTCACGGCCGCGGTGGACCGAATGCAGACAGAAGTAAGCTTTGCGTTGGGGTTATATAACATTGTTAGAAGCAGGTAATACGAAGTGGAGGTGGGGCCTGAGCTTAAAGCAGGGCTCAACAGCACATTCGTGACCAACTACGCGCTCGACACCGTCGTCACGGCCGCGGTGGACCGAATGCAGACAGAGGTAAGCTTTGCGTTGGGGTTACATAACATTGTTTTTACAAGCAGGTACTACGAAGTGGAGGTGGAGCCCGAGCTTAAAGCAGGGCTCAACAGCACCTTCGTGACCAACTACGCGCTCGACACCGTCGTCACGGCCGCGGTGGACCGAATGCAGACAGAAGTAAGCTTTGCGTTGGGGTTACATAACATTGTTGTTAGAAGCAAGTAATACGAAGTGGAGGTGGAGCCCGAGTTTAAAGCAGGGCTCAACAGCACCTTCGTGACAAACTACGCGCTCGACACCGTCGTCACGGCCGCGGTGGACCGAATGCAGACAGAAGTAAGCTTTGCGTTGGGGTTACATAACATTGTTGTTAGAAGCAGGTACTACGAAGTGGAAGTGGAGCCCGAGCTTAAAGCAGGGCTCAACAGCACCTTCGTGACAAACTACGCGCTCGACACCGTCGTCACGGCCGCGGTGGATCGCATACAGACAGAAGTAAGCTTTGCGTTGGGGTTATATAACATTGTTGTTAGAAGCAGGTACTACGAAGTGGAAGTGGAGCCCGAGCTTAAAGCAGGGCTCAACAGCACCTTCGTGACAAACTACGCGCTCGACACCGTCGTCACGGCCGCGGTGGATCGCATACAGACAGAAGTAAGCTTTGCGTTGGGGTTACATAACATTGTTGTTAGAAGCAGGTACTACGAAGTGGAGGTGGAGCCCGAGTTTAAAGCAAGCCTGCTACCGCGAACACCGAAGTCCGGAAATTTCGGGGATTTGTCTCTGTTACTCCAACGAAGGCGTCATCTCCAACGAATGTGAACTTCGAAATTAACAAACTTGTGTTCGCAGTAACAGGCCTAGCCAAGATGCCATTCTGCAGTCGTATGCGATAAGCGATAAGTCACGTGACCATAATAATGTCAGGAAATGGTCACGTGACTTTTCGTACGAAACTGTCATTCTCATACATTTATTACTTATCGCTTATCGCATCGGATTTGAGAATGGTATCTTGGCTAGGCCTGCAGGGCTCAATAGCATCTTCGTGACCAACTACGCTTTCGACGCCATTGTCACGGCCGCGATGGATTACATGCAGACAGAAGAAACTTTTATGTTGATGCTATAACATTCTTGTTAGAAGCCAGCGTGGTGCCTGGTGACCTTGGTGACGATGGAGCCCCAACTGAAAGTGGGTTCAGCACCTGTGATCATTAATTCGGTCCGCGCTGCCGTTTCTTGTCATGTAAATCTCAAATCATAGTGGAAAGGTCCATGGAAAGATTATAACTGTCCACAGACAACATAACCTAAAGACGTAGCTTTAGACAATTATTTCATTTAAACCGATGCTGCCAAAAATGCTGAGGTGCGGGCGGCGTAACATGAGCTAACTGTGTTGTGATTCGTCGTTTCAAGGTCAATGAGGCGTAAAACAAAAATGTCCGCCGGTCGCTAGTGATTTCCGAATGTCGATAAAAGTATCGATGGTTACAATGTCTATTGCTTTCACAATTCGATATTTGTCAGTCTAATGCATACTATAAATGCGAAAGTATGTCTGTCAGTTTACAGAGTCTACACGCATAAATCGCTGAACCAATTTAGATGAAATTTTGAAAGGAGATTATTTAAGACCCGGGAAAGGACATACGATATTTCATTCATCATCATCATCCCCGCAGATGTAGATAGATTATGATACTAGCTTCTACTCGCTACTTCTGGTGTGACAAATAAAATACATTTTATATAAAAAAAATATTTGTACTGTCTGTCTGCTGTGTCTTCATTTACACATTTAAACCGGTTTAGATGAAATTTGGAATGGAGATAGTTTAAGACCCGGGAAAGGACAAAGGATAGTTTTTTTATCATCATCATCCACGCAGACATAGTTGCGGTCAAATATTAATATCACAATATATCTTTTCTGAGATAATAAATAAAACAATTTTATAAAATATACTTTTATTTGTACAATCATTAACTCGTAGTTACAAAGTTACCAAAAAACTACCATTAAAATACGTTATATATCAAATTCGTCTATTATTCGTTTTTGTTAATTTGAAATATTCCGGTTTAAGGTGTCGAGAACATATCACACTGCTAGGAGCAGGAAACCAATCATGTGACCGTTTTGTAGCATTCATCCACATTTCTTTCATTTTTGGGCATTTAGAGAAGATACGCAATATTATTTAACATAATAGTATTATTGAAAATTATAATTCTACACTTTACACTAAACCAGAATTTATTTGAGGATAATTGAATATAATCGTAATATCTTATCGATAGTAAACAGACTGCCGGTATAGACATCACTAGTTCGGATACGGAGACTCCACCGCAGAGTCTGTTGCTGGGTACGATTGAGAATAAAGATTTTAATTAATCTTTAGTTACCTTATCGATAGTAAACAAACATACTCTACGGTCATCCCTAGTTCAGACGGCCTACCTGCTCGTTACGCTAGACAAGGAGGGAGTTATACTTCGTGCAAAGTATTAGAAAGAGACTTTGTAAAAAGACATCAACGAGTGCACTAGATTTTATGCTTAAACTATTTTTAATTTTAATCAAAATTTATAAAAAATTGCTCACTTGTGAGACGAAATACCATCTTTTTGCACACTAGATGTTTTTGTATTCTTGCTACACAATTTCACGCAACAGTAATGCATTTGGCATGATGTAAATCACGTTAAAACTTTCGTAATTATCTCATGAACGCCGGCCGCAAACTGAAGTTAGCAATGGAGGCGTGGCTCTAATATGGAGTGAATTCACCGTATGCGTGACAGAGGGGGTCGCCCGGCTATGCTACGTCTTGAGGTTATGTTGTCTGTGTAACTGTCTATCCCCTGTGACTTTCAGGGCAACTTTGCACCTTATTCTGTAGGAAGTAAGACAATTTTTCCTTCTAAGATTTGAAGTCGAGAAGTTGTTGGTGAGATGTTGTACGATTTTCAGTTATCCATCTTATACATACACGGTGTAACGTCAGCATTCCGAAAGATTTTAATGCTGGATTCCTGACCATATTTAGAGTCTTTAATGTTATATAAAATTTCCTGGATGCGGCTTGGTTTCAGAGATAATCAACCTTTTTTCGAAATAAGTTTTTCGACGTAACTCGTCATTTAACTTCTTTTGGATTACAATGCTACCACAATGTGTTCTAATATTACCATACCTTTTGCCTGACAATCAAAAAATACGAATAGACTTGATGAAATAACCTCTACCTAAAAAAAACAATTGAAATAAATAATTTAAACAAATTGTTGTTATGATAAAAAGTACTGAAAATGTTAAAAAGTATTCAAATCGGCCTAAAAAAAAAGAAAAAATATTTTTTTTTTTGTTGAATTGACATTAGGTCTCATAATATTTTTTGTTTATTTTGATGTCTAGAATGCATAGTTAAAATCTTTCGCAATGCTCGCGTAACACCGCACCGTGTATAACTCTAATTAACAGACATAGGTAGGCAGACCGCATGCAGAAGCAAGTTTTATGCTGCGACTACTTACTATAAATACCGCCTTGCTTCTTCTAAAATTTCACGACGCACGCACAGCTATTAGTGAATTGAGATGGCAGCTTACGGTGAAATCATAATACAATGCCTATTTTCAATTGCAGAGATCCACATCGTATAGTAAGAACGCATGCAATGGGCGTGAAATGATCACTGCACCGAGTATTCGGTAAAAAAAATACACGCGAAGTATGATTTGTAAATTGTCTGCGTCTTATCACGCATAGATTGCCCAGTCATCTGTGTAAATATTTATCGAAAGAATCTTCCCACACATAATACTCGTATTATGTCATAATAACCTAGTGTACCAACTTATCACTTCGAGATAGTATCATTACAATGTAATATATTAGGTTCCTTTGGCCTATTTTTATAATATGTACACTTTAATCAGACATAGAAATCACGGTGGCACGATCAAAATTTTGCTAGGGACTTCCACTACATATTATTTTATCGATAAATTATTCTTTCTTATGACAGTAGTAACGTTATGACTTCGGAATTAATTTATCTAAATTAGGCTTAGTAGTAAAGCAGTCGAGAATTCAGCTTACATTGGATTGGATAGAAATTGATCAAATATGAAAACATAGTTAGCTGATTTTTTTTAAATTGAATTTTATATTTCCAAAAAAATACATAGGTAAGATTGCCGGGTATTTACTATTTATCCGCTGAAAATATCAGCTAATATGAAATGAGTATTCACTTCAATTAGTTACCGGAGTGCAATCCCTAGTTAATTGACATTATTGCCACCGTGACTTCTATGTCTGACACACTCCTTTATATAAAAACCCCACGCAAAAGTCATGGAAAACCTCAAGGAGCTCTGTACACAGTTCTCTGTTTTAAATTCGTTGACACATTTCTCTTCCAGTTTAAATGCTGCGGGGCAGTGGACTACAAAGACTGGCGGAGAAGCATATGGCACGAGTACGACTCAGAGCTGCTAGTGCCCGACTCATGCTGCAAGACCGTCACGCCGCGCTGCGGCGCGCGAGACCATCCCTCCAACATATATTACTCGGTGAGTCTTACATCATTTACACATTTCTCTCCGTCACTTAGGGGGATTTCACAAGTACAGTCAGCTACAGAGATAATCCCCTTGCATACAAATTTGCCGTGTGGTGACGGCAGTAAGAATACACTTGTCACCACCCCAACTCCTCCTGCGGGTGTCGTAAGAATCGACTAAGGGATTGAAGTGTCACTGACCATTATTGGATAAAGATTGATGATGGGCAGCAGCGTCATCATAGTGGACACATTACTGCGATCGCCAATCCGCTTGCCCAGCGTGGCGATTATGGGCATTTACCTCCTAATGCGTCTATATGCATAGTTAATAGGAGAGGCCTACGTCCAGCAGTGGACTATCATAGGCTGATGATGATACAAATTTGTATGCAAGGGGGTCTACTTATCTCTGCAGCTGAATGTACATGCCGCGCGAATCCAAAGTGATCTAGATCAGTCTTATCTTCGCTGTGCTTCGAAGCGGACATGTGCACTTGCTTTATTACGTTACAAGTATAGATAATTATCGGGTACCTATTAGGCACGAATTAACGCAATTGGCCCAGCAGCGTTGTACTTTATCTACGCAACAATGGATTTAGCCTACAGTGCCGCTCCTGCTCCTATTTATTCTGGGCTTCAGTTTAAATGTGAGTGTGAAGTTAAATTGTAAAAAGTAACAGCCATCTTGCGCTGAATGTACAACAGAGATGATGAATATGATGATTGTCGTTAAAATCAATTATTACACATTATGCACTACATAATACACGAAAAATATGACTAAAACTGCGAAATGTGACTGTAGTAATTTTTTTACAGAACTTATATTTAATAAATTGGAAACAATTTAAAAGAATAGGTCATTTGGCATACAAACATAGCGTCACTTTTGTGTATTTCATTTATAATTAATTACATAGTAGCGATAGTTCAGATTTATATACTGGATGCGGGTGGCGCAGGAGTCGCAGGACCGGTCATTGTGGCAATAAAAAAATAGTGCTAGAGTCGAACTTAGGAACAGATTTTTACTTTGAATGTTGTGGTATAGAGTTGATTGGCTTGGACGTTATTATCCTAGTAATATATAGAATACCAGTACAAAAAAAATCCCATATTGGAATATTTATTCACAAGCTGGATAAATTACTATTCCACCTGTCCTGCAAATACAAGAAAAAGAAAATAGTAATCTGTGGGGACTGGAATATAGATGTGCTAAAAGATAGCCCTTGTGTGAAAGATTTAAAAACTACACTTCACAAATATAACTTCACATTACACATAGATTCTCCGACTAGGTTAAAGTCATGTATCGACCAAATTGCCAGTAACGTTGAGAATGTTAGTGCAAAAACACATCAAATATGCTTATCAGATCATGATAGGGCTCAAACAATCACTTTTAACGTAAAGCAAAAGAAGATATGTCATACTTGGTTTGAATACAAGAGAGACTATCACAATGAAAATGTTAACAAATTCCTACAGTGCATATCAGCACTATCGTTTTACGATGTCATGTCCTCCAATGACCTGACGGAAGCTTTTAAGTCATTTTATGAGATGCTGTGTTTGTTATACAACCTATGTTTTCCCATAATAAAGGTCAAATTTAACAACCGCTTTAAAATATGCACATGGTTAACAAAAGGTATTAAAAAATCCTGTCACACTAAACGAAAATTGTACCTAAGATACACACTTACAAAAACAAATAAATCTAACAATAAAACAAAACTAAAAAACTACAGCAGATTATTAAGAAAATGTATCGCGAAATCTCAAAAAATCAATAATGTTAATCATATATCACGTAGTAAAAATAAGTGTAAAGCTACATGGGACATTATTTCTTCCAGTTTATCCAATATTAACATGCATAATGAAATTGACTATTTGAATTTTAATAATATGACATTTAATAATCCGGAGGACATTTGTAATTTAATGAATAATTTTTTTTATTGACATAACCCTACCAAATTCGGGTACTAATAGTGGAATCCAACATTCTAATAATAATGTATCGAATAATGTTAAGAACTTTCACTCCACAATTTTCTTAACACCTGCTGATGCTCAAGAAGCTTTTAAAATTATAATGTCTCTTAATAACAGTAAAACCTCCGGATATGATGACGTAACAACATACATTCTTAAGCTGAGTGCTCCTTGGATATGTCACCCTATAGCACACATTATAAATTTATCATTTGTTCAAGGGGTTTTTCCTGAACAGTTGAAACTGTCGGTGGTAAAACCCTTACACAAAAAAGGTGACCGCAAAGATCCTAACAATTATAGGCCCATAACTATTGTTCCTGTTATTTCTAAAATAATAGAGAAATCAATGTGTCGTAGGTTAACGGGATTTCTTGAAAGAAACGAGCTATTACAACCAGAACAATATGGTTTCAGAAAAGGTCTTTCAACTGAACTTGCTTGTTTCGATTTCGTAAAATTTGTAACGGAATGTCTAAACAATAAATTACCTATTTTGGCAATATTTCTCGACTTAAGCAAGGCATTTGATTGCGTTGATCATGGTCGACTACTAGCCAAACTTGAACGTTACGGAATCCGAGGAGTCGCGCAAAATTGGATTAAAAGTTATTTGTCAGACAGAAAACAATGCACAGAAATTTTAAAAATAGAAAAGATAAAAAAGAGTTTTACTAAAGTTAAATACCGCTCAGATTTTCGTGAAGTTAAGTCTGGTGTCCCTCAGGGGAGCATCCTAGGGCCTCTTTTATTTTTGGTGTACATTAATGATCTCCCTCTAGCTATCCCTCACAAATGTATACTTTTCGCAGATGATACAACTCTACTAGTTAAGGCTGAAAATCCTGATACATATGAAAGTACAGTTAATAATGCTCTGGCTGACATAAAAAATTGGACATGTAAAAATAATCTAAATATTAATATGACAAAGACATTCTATATTCAATTCCATTCATATAATAGTTTTCCAATTCAATTAAATATCGATTATAACAATATACCAGTTTTAAAATGTGAAAGTATTAAATTTTTAGGGTTAAACATTGATCAGCATCTCAACTGGAAAGATCATATTGATGCAGTTTGCAGCAGATTAACTAGATTTATTTTTGCCTTAAGAAAATTGAGAAATACAGTTAGCATTGAAGCAGCAGTTACAGCTTACCACGGCGTTGTCTCGTCAGTGTTAAGTTACGGTTTACTTCTGTGGGGAAACTCAGTTGATGTTGAAAGAGCTTTCAAATTGCAAAAGAATTGTATACGTGCAATAATGAAAGCTAGATTTGACGATAGCTGCAAGCCGCTTTTCAAGAAGACAAATATATTGCCGCTACCTTGCATGTATATAAAAAAAGCATGTGAACTAGTAAAAAACCGATCAGACTTATTTAAAATGAGGTCAGAATTCTATATGAGCCAGAGAACACAATACAAGAACCTTTTACATCGACCTCGATGCCACTTAACGATTTACAAAAAGAATGCGTATAATATGTGCATAGTTCTATACAACGATTTGCCGGACAGCATAAAACAGTTAAACGGTACGAAATATAAACAGATGTTAAATAGTTTTCTGCTAGAGCACTGTTTTTATAGTACCAAAGAATATGTAGAGTATAATAATCGAAAAATACAATCAAATCAACCTTGTACCTCTTCTTGCCCGACAGGAGAATTTGCAAGCTCTTCACTCTGACGCCCTCGTCCTATAACAAAAGGGAAAACCCAAATAAGTTCTCGTTTAACGGCATTTCTTTTTAATAATTATTGTTTGTTGGGTAATTGTATAACATTATATAGCCGAGTAAAATATATAGGCTTAAAACAAACATAAAGAACATACCTTGTAGTTTCGATGAATCCACGTTGATAGTCTTGAGCAAAATGATTAGCTGTTTTAGCTCACTAAATCGTTAGTTAAACGCGGGTGCCATGTTTTTGAAGCTTGTGCGATTGCCGCCATGGCCGTTGATCAAATGAAAGATGTAGTGAAAATGGCGAAACGCGTGAACGAACGAACGAATGGAAGGGAATTATAAATTGACTTACTATTAATAAAAATGTAATAAATATGTAATAATAAATGTGTAATTTGAATTTTAATAATTTTAAAAATAATTTTGGGCTATTGTTTATATAAGTTGGATAGTTTCTTGTCAAATTTCTGCATACCAGAAAGGAAACAAAATGTATAATTAATTAATTGAAATCCTTAATGATTAATGATAATAGTTATATCAAATAATTACCAATTTAAATTAATGTATTAATTTTAATGATAAATATAGGTAGTTTGAACATAATGTATTTCTGAACATAATTTGCATGTCGGATGACGACAGGATACCTGCTTCCGAAACCGTGTTGTACCTACTATCTGTACTTGTATATCTGTGTGTCCTTAGCAAATAAAATATCTTTATCTTTATCTTTATCAATCTTTGGGGGAGGCCTATGTTGATATGATGATGATGATGATGATAGTTCAGATAGATCGAAAAATTATGTTGATTTGACTTGCCATACATCATGCATCATGCCTATATATTACAAGTATTGTATTTCCAGGGCTGCGTCCGCGACTTCATAATCCACATCCGGGAGCACCTAATCATCCTGGCGGCGGTGGGTGTCGGCATGTCCGTGATCCCGGCCTTCGGGTTCCTGTTCGCGTGCGTGCTGTACGTCAAGATCAAGCACGTGGTCGACTGACCGAGGCCTAAGCCGTCGGCCGGTAACACCCGCAAGGTAGGCGCTATTCAGATACGTAGGTAATAGTAATAGTAGATTGTACAACAAGTGCATAAAGTGACCCATTTTCATCCGAGGCAATTTTTTGAACCAAAATAGTAGACGAGGATAAAAATGGACATTTATGCCCGTGTTGTACACTCTGCTTTTCACTTCGTTTGCGAGGAAAGTAAAATACATTTTTCACTGCAATTTACACAACTAAGTTGTCGTAAAGCGAAAGAAGAAAAAATATACAACCAACTCATTTTTAAATTTTTTTTTTTTAATTTTCAACCTGTGATCAGAGCTTCAGATGCTCGGTTTTCTGCCAAGTCAAACATTTTAGAGCATTTTTGAACGACAATCGATATCTATTTTACGTGATTTACTAAATTTAATGACAAAAAATACAGAATTTTAATATTGTAATAAAAATAAAAAATATATAACAAATTTTGTTATTGGTCAATAAAATTGTGCAATATGTTTTAACTGTTTGGCTGTTGGGACCGAGGTATACTCTTGGGTCGACTCATTCGTTTTTCGTCACGTTCCTAAATTTGTCCGATTCTGCTTTCGTCACCCATTCTTCTTTCGTCAAGTTAGTCTGCAGTCATTGTCGTCTTTGACCATAATAAGTTGTTAACCTTTTTCTTATTTCGACTCAATCATTTTTTATCATTTCGTATTCGGTCTTATTCTAAATTGATACCGACTTAAGACTATGAAAATATAGATTTAACAGCGAACATGCCGAAAGAAAATTATGACGAGTTAAGAACAAGACGGATGATAAAGACGAACAACAAATTTGACCGAAGATGAGAAAGACCATCGACGATCGTGACGAATAAAGAATGGGTGACGAAAGCAGAATCGGACAAATTTAAGAACGTGACGAAAAACGAACGAGACGACCCAAGAGTATACCGGGACCGATTACCTTAGCCCATCTTAGCCTTAGAAAACGATTTTACTTTTATGCTCTACAACATGAAATGCGATTTTATGTCGTCTACGCACGACATAAAGGTGCACTTTTTGAGCATGAGAAGTGAAAAACCCATTTCAAATACGAAGGCCCGATTCCACTTGACAAAGTCATTAGGCGTCAACATTAGGATCAGTGACAGCAAAAGATACCTGGGCCAGACCCTTTTGTGGCGTGATATTTTATGTATACATCGGTGTACGACACGTGCCAATTTGTAGTGGACCAATTAAATGACAAAAGTTTCGAGTGGCATCGGGCCTTCGTATTCGTATTTGAAATGGACTATACAGCACAGGCTGATATTTTATTCACCGGCCAAATTTTAGGGGGTAATTCTGTGGTCACATTGATGAACTTTTACTATGGGATTGACATCCGATTAGAGAAAAAAAATCTGGTGTTCCATACAAAAACTTTGCTATTTTAGTAAGCGGAAATGTATGGAGCATTAGATTTTTTTCGCATTCACCGAGCGATAGCAAACTGGTGTATCGTATACCCCACTGGCTGGCGTACCGGTCGAATAGTCTGTCAAAACAATTTCGGTAGTAACAAATCAGAATATGCATCTCATTTTACATTAGGGTAAAAAAGAGACCGTATGGTTCTCTCTGTATGACATGGCGCTCAAGTGAGTAAAACCCTAGCGAAACTACGATGCATAAGTCGTGAAAGGAGAGAAAAATATGACATAAATGAATTTTCACTTCTTATGCTCAAAAAGTGCACCTTTATGTCGTGCGTAGACGACATAAAATCGCGTTTTATGGTATAGAGCATAAAAGTTTTTTTTGCTAAGGCTAAGATAATCGGTCCCAATAGCCAAACAGTTAAAACATTGCACAATTTTATTGAGCAATAAAATAATGTAGCTGACAAAACTTGTTCTTTTATTTTATTTATATTAAGTACAATATTAGAATTATGTATTTTCTGTCATTAAATTGAGTAAATCACATTAAATAGATATCGATTATCGTTCAAAAATGCTCCATAATGTTTGACTTGGCAGAAAACTGAGCAACTGAAACTCTGATCACAGGTAAAAATTAAAAAAAAAAAAAAATGAGCTGGCGGGTATTGGTTATATATTTTTCTTCTTTCGGTTTATGACAACTTCATTGTGTAAATTGCAGTGAAAATGTGTTTTACTTTCCTCGCAAACGAAGTGAAAAGCAGAGTATACAACATGGGCATAAATGTCCATTTTTTTATCCTCGTCTACTATTTTGAATATATCTATTTTTACAAAAAATTGCCTCGGTTAAGAATGGGTCACTTTATGCCCTTGCTCATAAAGGTATATAACACATAGAGAAGTAATTTCATACTACGAATCTGTCAAATTTGAAGCCGAAACTTGATTGATGTGTTCGTGCGACCCTCGTGCTTACACGAGGCGATACACACACAGATAAACAAATAATGTTGCCAGTATATTGCCAGAAATCCCTCCGTTTCAAAAGTAAAGGGTTTTTTTTATTGTAATTGAGGCATTTCTTTTTAGTAATTTATTTATTTATTTATTTTATTTATATTCCACACAACCCTTTTATATTTGACAGAGTACAATAAAAATGAGTAATACATATAATTGGTGTTTTATTACTATTATTAGTAAATTTATATTTATGTGCGATAAACGCAGTAACAGCCCTAACCAGCAAGCGGGCACAGTAACAGTAGTAGATAGGTAAGAAACATGACTTTACGTTAGACATTAACACAGACTGATAAGGTTACCTAACTGCTGTTTCTCATCAAGTGGAAATCTAAAACAAACATTTTAATAGACAAAAAACTAATCTTAAATAAAACTTGACGAATATGTAAATAGAGATTACAAATAACGATACCCTACCAAATGCATAAATTTTCGAACAAAATTATGTAATTATTATGCACTAGGTAATTGGGGAGAAAATAAATATTATTACACTGGCAACATTTTCGTGTAATGGCCCTTGAATTTCTTTATGATTTTTTCATTTACTATTACGTAAAAATAACACATTAATCTTAATAGTTACGAGTGGAATGTGATACTAGCATGTGTGTTTGGGTCTGTTGATCTGTGGGAAAACTTGAACACTGCGCACCCGACCATTTTTTCGTCATTATACAATTAAAAGCGGGAGCTGTGTCAACAATGACTGATCCGTGAGCACTGACAGGGGGAGGTTCCGAATCCTGAACAATGTTCAGGATTGAAGTGGCTTCACTGTGGGGGCCGTGACATTCTATCTAGGCCTAATAAATCTATGGCTATTTCCAGGTGTTCGACAAGTCGGCGTCCGCGGGCGACCTGTCCCGCGGCGGCGCGCCCCGGCCCCGCCCGCGCCCGCCGCCGCCCGCCGGCCCGCGCCCGCCGCCACCCGCCGGCCCCCGCCCGCCGCCACCCGCCGGCCCGCACCCGCGCCCGCTCCCGCCCCCGCGCGCGCCGTGCCCGCTGCACGCGCCGCCCATCGCCACCATCAGCGACCACGTCAGCATATAGCGCGCGGCGTGCCCCGTGCATGTGGGCCGCCGCAAGCGCGCGGTACGCACGCCCTCCTATGACACCGTTAGTATATAAACATGACGATACTGTCGTCCCGCCGCGCCACCGTCGACCTTCGAGACGGGTCGGAGCCTCCTACGGTTAGAGTCGACCTGAAACCGTCGATTGCGAACTTTACGAGTCACATACCTCACCGATTCCGAAATGGGTCTGTGCGATACGAGTGTTGAAAGTGGGCTATTTCTACGCTACGGATCGGTGGTCTTAAAACACAAACGGGTGAACATTTTAAACTGACACGAGTTACATAAAAAGCCCACATTTCAACACGAATATAGTACAATATTTTTACAACGCATTATGGAAGAAGAAATGTATTCTAGACAGTACCGACTAGACCGTACAGTAAAGTAGTAGGACTAATGTGTACATTCATTCCTGCACACGTGCAGAGAGTTTATTACCCTTAAAAAAGCATATGCATCGTAAAAGAACTTTGCTCCGCCAAAAAGTCGACGAAACCCCGCCTCGCGGGACTCTTATGGCACTGGTCTCACCGCGAGCTACTAAGCTATGAACTATCGGCTATAAACAAGAACAAAAGATACGTACTCCCGCGTAAATAAAAGAGACACGGCGATACTCGTTCAGCTATCAGCTATTACCGCCGGGCGTGTATCGTCGTGCCTCTTTTATTTACACGGGAGTGCGTATCTTTTGTTCGTGCCGATAGTTCATAGCTTAGTAGCTCGCGGTGAGACCAGTGCCTATATCTACTTTGAGAAAATGCAAAGACAACCGTATCCTAACCCACATTTAACAATAACATTATACTTCAATTGATTTTATTGTCGTTGAATGTGATGGGGAGTCGTTGTATATTATGTAGCACTGATATACACACATATATTTATAGACCATTATTCTCCTCGTCCGGACCTCTTATCACGTTGTAAGAACGATTTGTGAATAATCTGTTTGTGTTAACGTTGTGAATGATAAATAATGATAATGTATATCAACAAGAGAGCTACATAAGTAACAACACCCATGACAGTATAATAGATGGTCTTAAATATATCTAGGAGTATCTGTCCCTTTAACTCGAATTAAACCTTTATTAGAGTGACAGATAGTTGACAGATATTCGAAATTTACCATATTTTTCAAATTCGCTGTAGCACTGCTGGTTTTGAAAACAATCTATTCCAACAATTACTATCTATCAGTGCTGTGTAATGGGGTGCGATAAGGAATTATTCCAAGCAATAGCGACTTATTTACTTGTTAATTCTTACTCTTTGATATAAAAATAGTCACATTATTTTACTATGTACAACTTTTCCCAGATCTGAGTTATATGTTATATTTAAGTATTAAAGTTAAAATGATATATTCATATTTGTTTGTCTCGTGTAATATTATATTTTATTATATTTAGTTATTTCCTGTTAATACTTGTTGTTAAGTTGGGTAAGTGAAACACCTTCCAATTTCCCCGAACCGATATTTTACATAGTAAATGTATGAAGTATTTCAGTTACCCTTATCTTACACTTACCAACTTGACTGTACATATATGAGTTGCATAACTACTATAAACTAACTATAGTTTATTTTTATTAAGCATTATTAAATAGTACACAAACTGGTTAAGCTAAACCCTTGAAATTGGAAATGGCTGACATTGTAATATGTGCAGAGCAGTTTGTAATTATAATTTTAACCGCTAAAAATAAGAGCACTGCAGTACATTTCAGTTAAAGTGTTTACGATAAGGTAAAACCAAAATGTTCATATTGTTCACTAGTGTAGAGTAGTACTACTAGTACCTATAGTATAGATAATAAAATTAGAATACCTCGATGACTTAAAGTGAAGATATTGTATGTACTCCCAAGACCTAATCCCATAAAATATTTTATTACTAGTCAAAAACATAATTTTGAGTAACTTACGATAAGTTTGCTTTAAGGCATCGACTTGACCGAATTTACAGTACATGTAATCATTGTGTAAATATATATGGATAATCAATACCCTGATAAATCGTGTTAGGCTATAGACAAAGAATATTGGAGACGTATAAGACAATGCACAATATTGTAACTGAATATTTGACAGCTGAATTTTTTGGCGATTCGGGGTATTATATGTAGGTATTTATCGTAAATGTTAGCGCTCGGACCGTTTGAGTTGAAATGTGTACCAGCTTGTAGACCAAAGACGAATCTAAGTGTGACTCGACTTTAAGGCATCAACTTGAAAATGCCCTTCACGTACTGTCCTTTGCATAGGAGGTACTGCCACCTGTGGCATATCGAAAACATACCGAGCACTGTACATTTAGGCCACAGGTGGACATCATGCGTAACTCCAATCAACATCGGCTTCTATTTCAGCTGTCATATTTGCAGCCAAAATATGTTTACACCGTCGTTAGTATTCTCTAGTCTATGCTTCAGTTAAAGAATAATAGTTAGAAATGGTTAATGTTTTTGAAATGGTGCTATATTTTTGTTATGAATAAAGTCACTACTTTTAATAAATGTAGGTAATGTAATAGATATCGACAATGATTAATAATAAATTAAATAGATGTCAGTAGTTGTTGGAAACAAGACGCCTGTTTATCGTAATACATTTCCATGTCAGACTGCCGCTGACACAACGGAAGAAAGACTTCGCTCCATTGCATAACACGCGTAGTCTTTCTTGCGTCTGCCGCGATACATTGTGTGTTACATCTGTTCTAGGCATGGTTAGGCCCCATGCTGACAGGCATATTATGCTTATTATGCAAATATTATTATATAATAAAAGATCACTCAAAATAGATAAGTTTTATGATGACATCACAAACGAATTAATTCCAATTGCTTGCAATTTATATTTAACTTAATCGATAAAGAATTATTGCTAATCGGGTAAATGGCTATTAATCAATAATTAATTAATCACACTACGTTTCTATTCGTCTTACACTAAATTATTAATTAAAATGAATCAGGAACCGATACACTTTAAAAAATATAGGATTGCTTGGAAACTGCCAGTTGGCGTGTGTCAATTGCCAAGGTTTATGTTCGTTAATGTTAAATGCGCTTAGGACAGCACACATATTTATAAAGTAGTATATAAGGAGAGTAGTTTATATTTTGTACTTCGAATTGTGCAGTTGATGCTTTTTCGGCTCATTTTGACTTAGGTATTTTATATTACACCCCCTACAATACCTATTATAGGTACCTACTGACAGTTTCAAAGCAATCGATTTGTTCTATGGAGGTGGACAGTTTTGATTGACACTCTTCACTTTCTCCTTTTGCTATCCTTATAAAACTAGCTTTAGGAATACCTACCTGACTTGCAATATGTGTATGTTACTATTGTTACTTAGTGTCAAATATCCAGCACACGTAAAGAGCTGTTCAAGAGTATCTTACATTTATGTTATGTAATGTCTATCCGTTGTAATCTACCTACACATAAGATAACAGTGCCTTACTAAAATAAGATTGTAGATATTGTTTAAATTATGTAGCATCGACTTTGCGACATGTTTTATTTATTTTCGTATTGTAATTTACCATTCATTGAACCAAAAAATTAACCAGTCAGTAGTTATTTGTATGTTTAAGTACTGATTTTTCAATCCCCAGTTAAAAGTAACTGTCAAATAAATGTTAGCTCTATCCTTTTTTGACTGATGACCAGCGATAAGGATGGTAATACTTTTAACTGACGGATACTTTTAACTGAGGATTGAAAAATCAGCCCTAAGTAATATTAAGTTATTTGTGACGTTTACCAACATTGCATTACGGTTAGAGAACCACGACTTCGCACTTCACTTCAGTTAGACTAAACTTTTGTGTCTAAGTAAGTACCCACACAATATGTTATTTGGTTGTATTGTAACCTAAATAATACCTACAATCAAGGAAATTGATTTATGTAAATACATATGTACCATTTCGTACTTTATCACAGTCACAGTTAGGCATCTCATATCAATTTCACTGTGACAAGGTTCGACTCAATTTGTTTCTGTAGCCATTCAGTCTGAGTCTTGTTACGAGTGTAAGAGTGCCGAAGTGGTGCTCTATAAAACCATCATTTTGTACCCGGTACTTAATCCTCTAAGTAATGCTTCGGAAGCCATATAAGGCCGCTTTGGTTTAACTCTATTTTTAGTTCTAATTTTTAAAGCATTGTTTTGTCTTGTCTTGTGCATTACAGCTGCGATTGTTATCACGCTCAGTGGTAGGGCTCGTTCAGCAAATGTCAACTCGCTCAAATATAGGGGCAAAACTAGGGCTGCCAACTGTCCCGCTATATGCGGGACGTCCCGTTTCTGGGGCCCTAAAGTATGCGTCCCGCTAAGGGTTCGCGCGGGACGCCGATTTTCCCGCTTTTCAGGGAATACTAAACTGGAAATACTAAAATAGTAATATGAATACGTAAATGAAAGCAATTCAAGATTGCATCATGTTAATTTGAATGAACTACGACGTCCGTGACTATAGCCCGCGAGCACCGTGCACTGACCGTATATAACTACCAAAATATGAATGATTGCATCTAAATTGAACCGATCTGAAACTAAGCATTGCTTGTCAATGTCAATGTCGTTCTTCCCATCCCGCATTTTATTGCGAGATCCCGCAATTTATTCGCGAATGTCCCGCATATCTGTGATCTTTGGTTGGCAACCCTAGGCAAAACCCAACAAGGGAACTTTATAGGAAACCACAGTCACCGAAACATATTGTTAGTGTTTCTGCTGGTGAATAATTCCAAAAGAGCTCAAAATTAATACAATGTGTTGACGATGAGCGACGCTCTTTATAGCAAACAACCTTGAATACTTCAATATACTCGTATGAAAGGGACTGCAACGTGTATACTTGTATAGGTACCTATAGGTATACCTTATGCTTCTGGACATACAGACGTCATTAGGCTACGGTAGCGTTTGCTGAGCATCCGCTTATTATCAACGGCGTCGTATAAAAAACATCCTTGCGTCTTGGTTCTCAGAAATCAGACAAATCTAGCGACATCATCAAACTTACCAATCTCTGAATAGAGTACAAGTACCTAGGTTCTTTTTTGTGCTCGAGATGCCGCAAGTTAAGCAAGTTGGTGCCGAATACTTAGTAAAAAAGTTTCCAACGCTCATCATTTTCCGAATCGACTAAAATAAACGTATGATCAGAAAAAACTCTAGTACCTATACAAGTTTTTGCGGTCATTATCTGGAAGAGATTTAAAACTTAGCCACGGAAGTTAGCTGGTTGGCAGGCTAATAAATCCAGGTGTTAATATTTGAGATTGAAAATAGTATTTACCAAAACTTTGTGTATGTCTCCTAACTTAGCAAGACTCTAAGTATAGTTTGTCCCTTTCGCTCACTCAGACATATTGATAAGACAGAAAGGAACAAACAATACTTAGCGGTTTGCTTGCTAAGGGGGATATTTTTTAGGGATTCTCAGAAACGACTTCAGCTATATCCTTGAAGATTCCTATGTACCTACCTATACAGTGTGTAAATCTAATACGGGCGATCAATTAAACCAGGCATGGGATTCACTAGTGTAATCATGGATTACAAGGTTTTTTTAAAGTTACTCTTAATTTAGACCCCACAGAATTTTTTTAAGATTATCGGAGCAGCAATGTAGGTACGAACATTTGTTATTGTTGATTTGGCAGTTATGTCATCTGCATTTGAAATTAGCTATCAACGAGTGCTTAACTCGCGTATGTTGCTTTACATTGCGCGCCGAATTATTTTGTATGGAAAATTTTGTTGCTCTGATTTTGAGTAAAAGTTATTTGAATGTACTTATTATATCGTAAACTAACACCCCTTAAGAGATTCGCCGAGTATTAGATTTACACCCTGTATATTTATATTATTTTATGGAAAAAAGGCTTTAATACGGTGTTGCGGGTGTCCATGGGCGACGTTAATCGCTTTCCATCAGGCGATTCGTCTGTTCGTTTGCCACCTATAGCATAAAAAAAAATAATAATAATACGTAGCTTTTCGCAATGTAAGTACTCCATCAGTGTTTTTGGCTAACTTGCCTGTTCGCCGAGTATGCAATATCGCTGAGGAGCGCCAAAATCTGTCACGCGAGATGCGTCAGGCCACGTTTGGTACCTACTTAGTAATTTTGACATCGTTCAGCATTAGGGTGCCAACAACTACAGTTCGCAGACTGCAGCAGCGCGTACGCTGCCTTACTCCTTTAAATGCATGGATGACGGGTCCAATTTATACGTTGTGGAGTAGTGTCGTGATCGCACGACTAAACTTGCTGCAAATTGAGCCTTTCATGTATAGGTATTATCAAGGTTCGATTTGGAATAAAGCGCCGCCTACGGTGGGCATCCATATATTATGTGAAAACAGTTGATATGTATATCGTAAGCGTAACCTAATCGTAATGCATTGTTGTTGCACATTCCCTAATTAAGTTATTAATTGTTCTAACAAAATACACCTGTACCTACAATTATCACTTTTCATTATTGTACCTATTTACACTTTAAATTGATGTCACTTTCAAAGTGCATGTTGTGTTATTACAATATTTGCAAAGAGTTATTGACTTTTATTTGGTTATTTTTAAGATTATTATATTAAATCTACATCTACAACATCAGGCAGGTAAGCACCCGAATACCTACATCTTATTAAAAGCTACGAGTAGGTATTCATCATATTTCGAACTATGAATTCGAATTTCGAATATAGGTACAACAACTTTATTACCTTCTTCCTTGGTCATTTGCCTGTAGACTTTGGATACCAATATAAACCATACCAAAATAATGGATATAACAGAAACATGTGTTTAACGGAAGTGCGTGCTTATACTTACCTCATTAGCCTATTATTACTTAATTAATCCTACTACTTAAGTCACTAATCGATAATAGCCATTAAATTAAATACCTATTAAATATCAATTAGTTTTAGTATGTCCCTACATCAGCTCGGACCCAGACCTTTTTAATAGTGAAAATGGTGTTAAAAGTGAACAGTGTTGTGTTGCTATGTGTCTGTTTATGGTTCGCTCAAATTTCTAGTTTGCAAATACCGGTTATGTCTGGTCACATTCCACAGTATCCGGCCCCTCAGCCGCAACATTTCTTGTCCGAAACAATGAATAGCGCTTTTAACAACTTGAACAATGTCATAACAGGACTAACTGGATCCTACGGGCCGTTAACATTCGGTACGAACCCGGCGCAGCTAATCGGCAACATTAATATCCCTAACTTTAACTTTCAACATAATTCCAACAATTTTCAACCGTTGAACTTTTCTCCACTGGGAATGAGCAACTTTTTCTACCCGGCGAATCAAGTTACGAATACATGGCCGAGTCGACCTCTCAAGACGACGACGCGACCTCCGACGGATCAAGGTGATTTCCCCGACAACTGGCCACTTCATCAATCAACGCCGACTCCCGCTAAGGCACC
>JALPQI010014893.1:0-32397 GCA_025490895.1 Thaumatotibia leucotreta | reverse complement strand
CTTTTTCTGCCGCTATGGGGAGGTGAGATGGCAGCACTGAGCCGACCGTTTAACGAACTGTCAAAATAAATACGCGCATTTAATTTTCAACATATTTATTAGGTTTATTTATTCTGAAAACCATTACTTTAGGCATATTGTTACCTAAAATAAATAAATAAAATAGTTCCAAGTCAATTCTCATGAAACTAACAAAGTTATAGTAATTATTTTTAATACCAGTGACTTTGAGCGCCTGTTTTTAGAGTTCAATCTTCAGTTCGACGACCATGTATTAGTCGTAATCCATTACAAAATCAATTCTCTTCTAAATAAAATAGAATTTCAATATTTTAGGCCCAGGTGCCTATGAATAGTATGAATCTGACAGCTGTCGAGACCAGGTGCGTACGAAGCGCCGCCTGGTGGTAGAAAAATTATCGAAAACCCTCATTGTGTTTCTTAGCGGGACCTAACGGCTAAGTGGCGCCAACTAGTGGCATACGTTTTAGGAAACCCTCATTATGACATTTTAATTAAAGAAAATATTTCGTTAACTTTGTGATTTTATTTTTATCCTAAAATGTAGATTTTGAAATCACGATCGAAGAAGATCGTGATTTTGAGTAGGAAATAAGGTTTATTCCTACTGTATTCGCTACCTAATTTGGTAAAAATATTATTATTGACGATAAAAGTATACGATTGAAGACTGGACATCACTAATAGTAATGACATTTTATCTAGTCAGGTTGGTAGCATTGTTCAAGAAAATGGAGTCGTTGATGGAGTTCACGACCAAGTAGAGCTACTTCATTTGTCTCTTTTTCCTTATGGAATACGTCTTGAGATGGGGTGAAGGATGACAATAGTTTGTTCATGTATGGCTTAATACACGGAATCTTCCCTATATTTTATCTGTGGTATTTCCCGTCATTTTATACCACAGATAAAATATAGGGAAGATTCCGTGTATTAAGACATACCTGAACAAACTATTGTCATCCTTTACCATCTCAAGATGTATTCCATAAGGAAAAAGAGACAAATAAGGTAGCTCTACTTGGTCACGAATTATATCAATGACTCCATTTTCTTGAACAATGCTACCAACCTGACTAGATAAAATGTCATTACTATTAGTGTTGTCCAGTCTTCATCGTATGCTTTTATCGGCAATAATAATATTTTTACCAAATTAGGTAGCGAATACAGTAGGAATAAACCTTATTTCTTACTCAGAATCACGATCTTCTGCGATCCTTTCTAAATCTACATTTTAGGATAAAAATAAAAACACAAAATTATTAAAATATTTTCTTTAATTTAAAATGTCATAAGAAGTGTTCTGTCTAAAACGTAGCGGTAAGGTCCCGCTAAGAAACACAATTATCTAGCCTCAAAGAAAAACTAACTAGAAGGTCATTTTATTTTTTTACATAATTTTATTAACTCGTACAAATCATTTAAACACGAAACTATAGGCGCTCTGAGAATTTAGACAAGTTTCTGGACCAGACGCCTCAGTGCTGCCGCCCTGGTGAACGGCATTTCAGAAAATCCTCATTATAACATGTTTTACGGAACTTATCATCCCTTACGGCATACCTAACAATTTTCGTATGGTGGCTTCTTTATAATGAGGGTTTTTGATACTTTTTCTGCCGCTATGGGGAGGTGAGATGGCAGCACTGGGCGGAGGTTTTGACGCATTGTGAAATTAAATACGCGCATCTAATTTTCTATATATTTATAGGTTTATTTATTCTGAAAACCATTACTTTAGGCGTATTGTTTTCTAAAATAAATAAAAAAAATTGTTCCAAGTCAATTCCCATGAAATTAACAAAGTTAAAGTAATTATTTTTAATACCAGTGACTTTGCGCACCTGTTTTATAGCTCCGTCTTCAGTTCGACGACCGTGTATTAGTCGTAATCACAAAACAGAAAAAACAGTAGAAGCGTAATGTAAGCGCAGCGCGTGTGGCAATAGTAAGCAGCGCAAGGCTTACCTGCACAAAAGTTAACCACAGTAGGCCGTCAGTTCTCTAAGCGCGCTCACGTGAGATCGTTTTCGAATAAATCCGAAAAAGAATGTGCAAATATGCCTTTTTGTGCCGTTTTGGCATGTAAAAGTAACAGCCAGAAGTCAAACCTCACCAATGAAGGTATTTCATACCACCGGAAATTCTTAATTTGTTAATATTTTAATATTTTCTAAAATATTTCGTCTTCCGCAAGATGTTTGTACTACACTAAATAAGAAACAACTTTATATGGCAGTAATAAGGTCGTTTTTTATTTGGCATGAAACTATGGAAATTTCTAGAATTTCGGAACGATAGGCTGAGTAGCGGCCAATGCGCGGAAAGGGTCCAAAAAGGTATCGATATCGATATTTTATTTCGTTGATATACCTACATTAGTTGTCTTGAGCCGATTAAGTGAAAAAATTTAAACATGTTCTCTATGATCTTTATTTATTTAATCGGGTTTCCGACTGTCATCGTCATCATCATCATCATCTCAACCTTTTGCTGCCAGCTGCTGAGCGTAGGCCTACGTATCATCATATTATAATATTGTGGATATTAAGGTTTCGTGGCCAAATCATAGTTTCGCCATGTCCGCCCGACTGTCATCGTCATCATCATCTCAACCTTTTGCTACCAGCTGCTGAGCGTTGGCCTGCATGTCATCCAATTATAATATTGTGGATATTAGGGTTTCGTTGCCAAATCATAGTTTCGCTATGTCCACCCGACTTGTCATTGTCATCATTATCATCATTAGTAGGTCCACCACAAGGTGGACTGATGACCTGGTGAAGGTCGCAGGAGTCCGCTGGATGCGGGTGGCGCAGGACCGGTCATTGTGGCAATCTTTGGGGGAGGCCTATATTCAGCAGTGGACGTCTTTTGGCTGATATGATGATGATGATGATGATGAAAAACCAAAGCAAATCGAAGAAATGTACTTTTTCATCACACTTGCTTTGTAAGCGCCCCATTGCTTGCATGCATCGCGGGAGTAGGTATTCCCTCGGGAGTTATAGAAAAGTTGGTACGTCATTTAACAATATTTTGTCTTAAAAAATTTTTTTTTTTGCTTAGAAGTGTGATGAAAAACATTGTATGCATCACGGTCGGTAAGCGGAATACTAACTCGAGTCATTAAAATCTAACACTCTAGTTAGTAATACCGTAATTACCTCCCTAGACGCCCATTGTACTATTACTTCATATATATATATAATTATATATTTTTTATCGATATAATACCGACTCTTGCACAGCACTATGACGCTCGTTAGCCATAACGTGCAAAAAGCAGCCTATCTCTTTTACTCTTGGGAAATGCCAACTTATGTGGGAGAGAGAACAAGGATTCGCCATCTATTGGGGAGTTGTTGAAATATTGAGTTTTAGTTATGAACAGAGTTATGCTACTCGACGCTAGATGGCAACACTCTCTTTGCAAGTTAGTAGTAGCAAGCGAAACGCCGTAAGTAATAAAACGAGTTGTATAATTTTGCTTTTGTTGCATTCGAAATAAAGTTTAATTTTGTATAAGATTTTATAGCCAATAAGCTTTCAGATACTTCTGTGTGCATGTTTGCGCCAGTGTGAGTGTGGCGACATCGGTTCTCTCGAGAATCGGGGTATAAGCCGCTTCTACGTTATTTTTGTTATGTGGTCGTAATCTATTACAAAATCAATTCTCTTCCAAATAAAATAGAATTTCAATATTTTAGGCCCAGGTGCCTATGAATAGTATGAATCTGACAGCTTTCGAGACCAGGTGCGTACGAAGCGCCGACTGGTGGTAGAAAAATTATCGAAAACCCTCATTAATCAGTCGACACAAGTATCACATGAGTGTCATTATTAAACTAAACTTAATTTACTTTCTGGTTGACATGACATTGGATGATTACCAAATATGGTGGCTGGGTACTACGTCAGAATGTAATCACTTATGCGCGTACCCTTGCCTGAAACAACAGCTTAAAATGTGCGGAGCATATGTGTTCAAAATTTTTGAATACTTTTTAGGGCACCAGTCATCTGCCTTTTTGATATTTTTGACCCATAATAGCCTTTGTTCAATGTCCTGTGGAAACCTGTTCGAAATTAAAAACATCGATTCATTTTCTGAGTTGGCTATCAATACATTTATCGATATCACGATCGGTCTCTTAAGTGCAACACTATGCGATACAAATATTAGAATCCCACTATTTATAATTACATTATGAATGCAAATACGAATGGTTAATTCACAAAACTACACACATGTATCCGGCAACAAATATTGAATAAGATTTTCAGTTACTTTTACCTTAATAAGGTTCGAAATCTTAAAATTCAAGTCAAAACTAAATTACCGGTAAAACGTAATGTCTTTATTTTGTTCATTCAGGTAACCCTGGCGGTTTTTACACCCTGGAACCACACAAGTCATCACTTTTATCACATTCCGTGCACTTATCGAACAGAAATATACATGAAAAGCTTTATTTTAATCACTTTTACTATTTGCGGTTTAGGTGCACTAGTATACCCAAACAAACATCGTTGACAGGCGTTGCCGGCGTCACCCACAGATAATATAGACTCGGTCTATAAATTTTTATATGTCTATGTTTTATACTGACAGAGTATGTACATAATATTGACACTAACAGTAAACTTATAAAAATCAGCGTCTTTATTGACAGCTCAAACGGCTGATATACACGTTTAGGTAAACAAATCGTAAAAACGCCTCTGTTCGGTGTTGTCAACAAAGAAAATAGCCGTGTATTTTGACTTACGAGGGCATTTTGCTGCAAGTGTAAAAACTAGTGAAACTGCTCAATCCAGTCAATGCAGTAGTTGAGTTTATTTTAATTTATTCAGACACTCACTGGATCCACTGACAAACTTTGTTTGTATTAAATAGGGTATATTCAAGGTTTTTATTAGAGATTTATTTTATTTACTGGCAATGTCACGTCACTGTCATTTGTCAATCTTCACAATCTTGTCTTGTTTGTCAAATGTTCACGTCAAACGTCAATCGTGCGTCAATTCAATCACAATCAGTCACTTACTCATTAAAGTTGGTGTTATTTTTTCCTTAAATTCATTTAGTTTTTACTAAATACAAAATGGTAAGAGCATGGTATATGGATGAAGACACCAATGATCAGCGCGCGGAACATCACAGAAACCCACCTCAGTTCATCTCTCTTGATGAACTGTACAAGAAAACTGGAGTTGAATACTTTAGCGTAAGTTTTTGCGTCTTAAGTATTTATATTCCTAATATTTCTAAAACTTTAAGATATTGGTCCACTGTATACTACAATATCGTGAAAACTATCCATAATTTGACATTTTATGTAGGACTTACACCGAGACAATTACAGTGTGATACAAAGAAGTAAGAATAATTTGTTATCTTATCTTTTCAATAACAATTTGACTGAATTATTATTACCATGACTTTGAACTTTAAAGAGATATATCTCTGTAAGTGAACTTTTCTTTCTACAATTAACTATACTTTTTAAATAGACATGGACTAATTCCAACTAGGTCCGTCAAAGTACCACTCTTGGTCACCCGGGGGAGGGGGGGGGGTCTGGCATCTTGTCACATAACTAGTAGATGCAAGAAACGCTTAAAAAAGGTCACATAGTATGGGTATGTTCCCTTACTGTATTTGAACTACTTAGCCAAGTTTTGAGCCTAGTTATATCCCTTATACATATTTTCAAGATATAAATTATTATATAAAAGTGCTTAACACCTTTGCAGACACTAAACGCCTATAGGCGTAATCTCATGAAGTGTCCAGGAAGGTGTTAAAATAGATTTGCAATTTTTTTATTTCCAGTTAAATGTAGACACTTACGAGACTGATGGAGTCTTGGATAAAATAAAACAGGAGCGTGGTTACACCTATGAGGACAAAATGGAGGCATCCAAGGCAACATTGCCCAACTATGAGGAGAAACTGGTAGCATTCTACACAGAACACTTGCATACAGATGAGGAAATCAGGTATGTTTAAAAAATAAAACCAATGATTCATTGATTTATAATTGCAGTAAAAAATTAAAGGTCCAATATATATCATACTATGAGGGTAACAAATTCACTTGTAACAAATTAGTCAACTTTTTAAAATAATCCAAATTTTGAAAATCTCTATATCAGAGTTGTTTGGATTTATTTGATACTGGATGCCTATAAAGATAATGGATGGAAAGATCCATATTCCAAGTATTAAATCAGAACCCTAATAGTTTTATAATTTATAATTTTATGCTTGACATACCTAGTTAGTTATACTGGACTTTTTGCACAACTCGACAACCATTGTGCCTTTTTTGCGTGATAGCGAGGTAGCCCTATTCTAATCATCCAAGCTCCTCCACGAAACTCAGTGTATGTTTCAGGTTGCTAAATGCCTCCTTTAGTGTATGTGGAGTCCCCAAGTGCCTACTCCTGTATACCTCTACGTGTTTACAATTTAGAAGAATATGTTTTGCTGTTTCCTCCTCTTCCATGCAGGCCCTGCACAGAGGACTATCTTGACATACCTAAACAAATCTCAAAAAAAAAAATACAATTTACAATATTGTATATTGTATATTTAAACTTAAAAAACATCTGAATCATAAAATTAACACACACTAAACTAAACACTTCAACTTTCATAATTATCACACATATTTTAACGGAAAAATGACTGTTAGCTTAAATATTCTCTCCGTAAATAATATGTTTTAAACATTCATTAGTTTTTGTGAAAAACTTATTCATATAATTCTCCTATCGAACTAAGGGCCTACTGCGAACCACGAACGAAGTATTGCCTCCCTCTTGCAAATTTAAAGTCAGTCGGTTGACCATACGTCACAGTGCTGTCATCTCATCGCCCCATGGTAGCAGAAAAAGTATCAAAAACCCTCATTAGCTTCTTCTTCTGAGTCTTAGCCTCATGTCTGAGGGATGTGAATCCTATGCCATATTATTCTTCCTGTCACAGCTCTCCAGGCCGTTTGCACTTCGGCCATATGAATGGTTGCCTCATTAGCTAGCTTACCCCAAACCGTAACGTTCCAGGTTCGTGCTGGACGGCTCTGGGTACTTCGACGTGCGCGACTGCGACGACCAGTGGGTGCGCATCGAGGTCACCCCGGGGGATATGCTGGTGCTGCCCAGCGGCATCTACCATCGATTCACTCTGGACTTCAATGTGAGTACACATGGGTTCCGAGTTCCGAGTGCCGTGTGGTGACGGCAGTAAGAATACATTTGTCACCACCCCAACTCCTCCTGCGGGTGTCGTAAGAGTCGACTAAGGGATGGAAGTGTCACTGACCATTCTACAAGATTGATGATAGGCGGCAGCGTCATCATAGACACATTACTGCGATCGTCAATCCGCTTGTCCAGCGTGACGATTATGGGCATTTACCTCCTAATGCGTCTATACGCATAGTTAATAGGAGAGGCCTACGTCCAGCAGTGGACTAACATAGGCTGATGATGATGACACATGGGTTCAATCCTGTATGTGGATGTCTCAAAAACTTTCTACTCTCTCTCTCTTCTTCGTTTCCTCATGACTGAGAGTCGTGATCATTTTAGCCTGTAATTTCTTCTCAGCACGGTTACACGCCCGGAAAGACGCTTGAAGTTGAAGGGTACCCTGATAGGCTTCCTCCACTGCATCGGTCCAATGGGTTGGTGATCTTCCACGACTCCGTTTTCCTTCCACGTGACCAAAAACAATAAGCTTGTCAATACTGTTTGGCTCGCGTCTAGCCGTGACCGAAGTACTGTAGGATCCGTTGAAGGCAAATGGTCGATAGACGGCACTTTATCTTTAAAGGATGAACAATATTGCTTTGCTCTTCCGCGATACAGAATGTGTAGTTAATTAGTGTAACCCGCTATAATTACTTGCGTATTTTTTGCATGCAATTAATTTTCCCACCCTCCCGCCGCAAAAATAAATACGCAAATAACTATAACGAACCACCACCAATAACACTATACTATACTCGACACGTGTTTCGCCTCTCTACGAGGCATCATCTGGAGTTGACGATGTTGTCGGTCTGGTGTCCGGCAACGGAATGAGCTGTTATCTTTAGTGTGTTGTTATCTTTAAATCAGTCAGCATCGATAGATTAGTGCGACATGCTGTCCAAGGGACTCCTAGCATTTTGCGCCAACACCACATCTCGCATGCGTCAATCCTGCTCCGAATGCCTGCCTTCAGAGTCCAAGTTTCTGCAGTACAACAAAAAATTAAAATTAATATTAAAATGGAAACTATTTATTTTTGTGAAATATACAAAGCTTTATAAACTAGGGGATGTTGCTATTCGGTAAGCAAAGATGCCTGTACTGTGTTGGGTAACACTGCTCTTGCTTAAATAACAAAATAGTTAGGTACATGAAGATTGATCTCTATTTCAAAACATGTACAAAAGATGTAGTCTGCTAGTTTTCGACTTAATTACCACTAGCTGGGTAGGACAAGCCAGTCATAATATCAACTATGCATAGTAGCAGATACAGTCCATTAAATTTGTATGCCTACAATTTTGTATGCCTTGCGGCCCAACATGGTGATGTAAGACCTGTACCTACCTTTAACCCATGTTGAACAAATAAATGACTTTGAGTATTTGACTTTGAAAGTCAGTCATACAAACTATGTTCCTACCTTCGTCAGGAGTAAAAGTGGGCAAAGGTATAGATTCGTATTGTTGATCGCTCATTAAAATTGTTCAGGGTATTACAATATTACAATATACAGTTTTATCAAATCACTCCTATTATGGCTCATTTGTCCAGAATTATTGAGGAAGGGAATGAAGCGATAAAAACACCAATAGAATTACCCTAAAAGTTTTGTCTAATCTAATTATTGATGAGTCATTCCCAGTAAATTTCCCAACACGGTGTGGGAAATATTCCCAAAAGGAAACACTCCCCATGGTAGGGGTGCGGTTGCACTGAGGCGGCCATTGACCAATTACATTCTTCAAATTCAAAATTCGAAACACTGTCATGCGGTCTCATTGGCCAATTTTGCACATCTCCGCTCCTCTCCGCCTCAGTGGAGCCGCACCCTAAGATTGGGAAATTACAGGGAACAACCCAACGCCAAATCTAATATGTAGTGTGCATTTTCCAGAACTACATAAAAGTGAAGCGATTCTTCATCGGCGAGCCGGTGTGGGCGGCGCACAACCGTCCCTCCGACCACATGGACGCACGTAAAGAATATATCAACAAGCTGCAGAAGGGATTCGTCACTGCTTATTGAATCAACGGTCCGCTGCAGAAAATGCTAATTTAGCCAACTTCTAAATGGGTATTTCTCGTTTAGATTTGTGAGCTCTTGTTAGTTGGCAAATGAAAATTCAGACAAATCAAAGTTGGCAAATAGTAATTAAGGTAAGTTGGGGTATAAGATGAAACAGTTTTTAGAATGGAGAAAAACAAAATGTCGTCATTCTGGCACAGCGTCACGTGTGTTTTTGCACGTGTCTCGTACGACGTTTTTTAGTGCAGATGGCCTTCCGATGTTTTGGACCTGACGTAAAATGACACACTTCTCGCACTAGAGCCTAAAAAAGCACCACCTGTAGGTACTAAAAAACATTTCATCTTACCCCAATTTACCTTATAGGTAAATGTTGGTATGCTAAATCACTAAGTGAATGATCTGCGAAAAGTTTGTTAGCACGTGATATTTGGCTCTGCGAAAAAGCAGGATACCCAACACGCAAATACTTAAAGTTGGTGTAAGAAACTTTTCGATTATTGCATAAATGCCATAAATGCATAGCTGCCATAAATGGCAGCTTAGAATATTGAATACAAACCATACGGACAATAACAAAACCGTTTTAGTACTACATCTCATATCTTAGAACTCTGAACGTTTCATCATCATCATGAATCAGTCCACTGCTGGACATAGGCCTCTCGCAAGGCCCTCTCTGAGCGATTAGACTAAGAAATGCATTGAGCTGTTGCATTTTGTAATATCGTAACTATTGTTAGGTTACTTTTATCTTAGGGGCTAAAATGCCATTACGGTTATAAAATGAGATTAATATTGCCTTGGTAATTATTAGAAGTTGTATTTTTAACCATGAGATCATAGTCAGCTGACAAACAAAACTAAAGCTCGTATATCAGATCTGTTTTTTTCTAAAGTCAATATTTTCGGAAATAATCGCACCAGGAGAAAAAAAATTGTATCGCCCCCCTAACTTTTGATCCGTCGGTCCAAAAAAAAAAAAACGAATGGTGGGCTTATAGAGTACTTTACAATAAAACTATTTCGAACATAATCGGCCCAGCCGTTTTTGAATACTACGGAACCCTACACTGAGCATGGCCCGACATGCTCTTGACCGGTTTTTATTATAATAAGTTTTGGTTGTCAGCCGACGATAACATTTTGAATGATTATACAATTTAGAACATAGAAGACTAACACACTTGGTAAAATAGAGTTTGCTCAACAAAATTATTGAGTTGAGATGTTATTTAAATATAATATTGTTATCTTATATGAATTTATTTTAGTATAATAAATATTATTGCATGTTAGTCGGTATTTTCATTCCCAACACTATATAAAAAAATGTACATTCAGGTATTGTTAAATTTTAAATATGTACGTACTTTGCATTGTTTCTCCAGAGTGAAAATCTCTCACTCTAATTTAACAAGAGCGATAAAGACAGATATTATAGGTCAGTCCTACCATGGCCAAGTGGAAAATTATAATTCCTGTTAGAGAAATGTTGACGTTTATTAATGCATATCTATAATTTATTGAAAATAGTCCAGTTTTCAAAATAAAAGGGTTAGTTACATTATCCTCATCAAAAACTAGATATTCCCGGTCGGGACCAAGTAATAAGGTAGGTAAAGAAATAAAATAAATTCAGAGTTCATTATCCTCCTAGAGCCCAACCCAAGGCGAAATTTGGCTCCTAGTCATTGCAAACTACGGTCCTACCAGTAGTACTATTGTCTTATACTCGTCTAGGATCACATTTTTTAATGTTATTGTATTTGTATGCCATTAACATTATGCCATCAAACAGCTTTGGGGCATATTTATTATCAGTTTATTATTCCTTTTTGGACAACTTGAATTTAATAAAAAAATTAATAAATGTTAATTTGATTAAATACGTCAAATTAGCTGGGTGCGAAATTTGAAAGCATAATGTCGGCTTTTGTAATAAGTCCTACTGGTCTGACCGTGGTATGCTATGAGTATACAGCTGTTGAAGAAATTGGGTCTGAATGACCAAGTTAATTATTACTATAGGAAGGACCTTGGGCCTTAAGAGGTTATGATAGAAAATGCAATTTTAACTTAGCATTAAATTATCGAACGGTCGCCATTAGATATATCGAAGCCACGCTGCTCATTACTGCTCATAAACATCTGCGTGCTTAGACAAGTTGCCTATCGCTAACGCTTAATCGTCAATCGTAAGCAAACGGTAGCTAACTGTCTTTGTCGCATTAATATGAAAGAGCGACAGAGAGGGAAATCTACGATACGCTGCTAAGCGTTAGCGATTGGCAACTTGGCTAAGCATCCTGGCCTCTATTGTCATGGTGTTAGAGTGCATCTTCAGATGTTTTGAGGACTCTGGCCTCTTCGATATTTTATCTGAAGGAGACTAGTCATCATCAGACATGTTTACAATCTTATTTCTAAGTATTTGTATCTTACTTTAAAGTATGCGAAAATGGCGTCACGTAGGTACTCGGCATTTTCGTGGAGTGCACCTTCTGAGTGTAGTTCGCTCCGGTTCCGGTTGGGAGCCGTGGGCCAGACCTAGGCTATGCTATGACCAGTCATGTTAAATGTTCCGAAAATCTTAAAACTTTTTTAAACATACACTCTAAAGCTGTAACAATATAATATGTCTGCACAAATGTTTGGGAAGCTTCGATACATTTACTTAATAGCTACGGTATAAAGGTGCAAACTCAAACTCAATTCATTAATAAGTTACCGTAAAACGGGGTAAATAGGAACGTAACAGACCAACAAGTCCTGACCAAGACCAAGTCCTGGGCTAACAAGCCCAGGACAAATAGTCCAATTTAGTACAACAGATTTTGATGTGTTATTCTAAACTGGACTGTTTGCCTGGGCTAACAGACTAGTTTACTCTACATTGGTTTTTACCCCGTCATTCGTATTTACCCCTTTTTACGGTACTTAGTTATACACAAAGAACACACTTAAAAATTATTAAAACTTACAAAATGATAATTTGAAACTTTTTACCCGCGGATTAAAATCTGTTGTTATGAAGACTTCTTGCTTGTGTAGCCATAAGTATTAGACCATTCTACTTAAAAACCTGATCCGTCAATTGTCAAAGTCAGTCAGTGTGATGTAATGTGATGCACCCATGTTGCACTCGGCAAATATTTAGTACAAAATACAAACAAAACCCACACAAAATGTACCGGCGACCGCCGGATTTTATCCCAAAATAAACTAAGGTATGGTGCCGCCTATAGATATACATTTATAAATAAAAGATTATCCCTCATATTCATAAACGTCCCCTAACTTAGCAAGCCGGTAAGAATTGTTTATCCCTTTCGCTCTCATAGACATATTGTTAAGATCGAAAGGGACAAGCAATGCTTAGCGGCTTGCTAAGTTATAAGACGTTTATGAATAAGGGGTATAGACTTCAGACGCGTTTAGTATTCAGTAATCATGTGTAGGGCGCCTGCATGTTTTGCGTGCGTTTAAACTGCATGCAATGAAGACGTGACTTTGCTATTACAAATTGGCAGGCGTTATACTTTATTTGGGGGAGGCCTATGTTCAGCAGTGGACGTCTTTCGGCTGATATGATGATGATGATGATACTTTATTTTTTTTCAACTACAAATTACTCTTTAACAGCTCTCACATTTTGTTTGTGCTTAATACATATGGAAGCACATTGCGAGCACTAACCTTAGGCAGTACTTTCATCCTTAAGTAGCCATTAGTTAGTACTGTAAATGTGGCCACCAACCTGACGTCAGAATGGCGGGCATCATTTGTGACGTTTCGCGGTCAAAGGTACCTTATGGTCGGTATGGAGTTACGGTTCACTACAATAATCTGCGATTGTTAAGCTATCAATATCAAAAAAGATTATTTTCCTACAATGTATAGTTATGGAGATATCGTATTTTGAAAAATGTGTTGGGAAAAATGCAATTTCAAGAAACAGACCATTTAAGTTTAGCTAACTGGAAAACTATGTTGCCAATAGAAGTTACATAGTGGACTACAAAATATGCTTTATTGGTCTTCTGTCTATTAAACTATGTAAACAATTTATATGATTATGTGAATCAAAAACAGTATAATGACCGACTAATGTGATTGCTGACTTATTTAATGGAAATCATGTTTTCCTTTATTTCTTCATATTTCAAAGGCATATAGTCAAAAAAATTAATGTATCTGCTAATAATATATTCTAAAAGAACATAGAGATAAAAAGCCAAAAGTTAGAACGGTTTTTTATTTTAATATTTTTGTTTTTGCAAAATCACAAACATCACAAATAATTAATTCTGGTGTAACGATTAATGTAATTATTTTCATACAAATCAGCAAAATCCTTTCCATAACACCAGAATTAGTAACTGTTTACTTTGATATCTGACCTTAAGAGTAATATTTTAAGTCACTACAAGTTACATCACAATAGTAGTCTTTGTTTCATACATTTATGAAAAGGTACCTTATGAAAAAAACATATAAAATGTGTGTACTAAAATTAATATCAAACTATAATTTACATTCTGGAAACCTTTCCATCAACTTTAACTCTTATTTTAATTCTTAAATACTACTAATATTATCCGTTCTTCTTCGTAATCTACTTATTAATTTACTTTTTTAACTAAATTTTATTTTATGTAAAAAAAGGTTGTCTATTGTTTGCCCGACAGTTATTTAACATAATATTCATATGCCCGAATCTAACTTGCCCGAATTTCATTTGCCCGAATGATTTGTTTACCATAAAAATTGTATGACATACTGCTTGTTTACTCGAATATTACCTTCCATAATCATACAATGCCATCCTATTTCTTTTCCATATTATTAAGTGCAATAATATGGTTTAATAGAATATTCATATGCCAGAAGCAATTATTGCCATATTAATTGCTGGCCATATTATTAAGTGCAATAATATTATTTAATTGAATATTCAAACGCCATCAGTAATTATCAGTTTTTTTTTCAAATAAGTACTAGCTATATTATTAAAAGTTACAAGCGTTTGAAAAAACGGGCTTCTGGGAACCGGTCGACGAAGCCCCGCTGCGCGGGGCTTCTATTTCTGCTCTAAGGGATGAAAGGTACCTAACGAACCTATCCAGGTTAGGGTGGGGGAACTACAGTATGTTCTTTTTTAATGCGGGGGGCTTCGCCCCCCGAGCCCCCCTTGTGGGGGGCTCCGCCCCCCCGTCCCCCCTTTTTTGGTTTTACAAAAATGAGGATGCGTAAACAATGAATTAAAAATACTTAAGTGTTTTTTAGTCAACGCTTTTAACTCCGCCCTACCCTAGAAACCTAACCAATCCAAGTTGGTTTTGCCCTGGTTTATTACTTGAACATATTTTTAAACCATAAACCTAGCACTGTGTATGCACAAAATTAAGTAGGCTAAACGAGTAGGATGCCATTTAACATTATGACAAATATTCTCGGCCAAAAAATTTAGGACGACGTTATGCGACACCACAGGCACCCAGAATACTAACCTAACCTACTTTTTAATAGCAGTTTCACTTTGGGTCATTTGGATGACAAGTTATGTTATGGCATGTAATATTTACGGATTCCGATAATTCTGACAAATAACATTATGGAAATTGTCTTTTCTAGTAGCTAATTTGGATGACAAACGATGTTGTGGCATGTGATAATTACGGATTTCGATGATTCTGACAAATGACATTATGAAAATTGACTTTATGGGAAACAAAGTTTCTGGCTAATGATTAATATAGTAAACAATAAGTATGGCATAAGATGTTATGAGAAACAATATTATGTGTGTTGAATAGGATGTCAAATAAAATTATGGCAAATGAAATTCTGGCAAATGGGGGTATCCCGTAAAAAAAAGGTGCCTTATGGCCAAGTTACATAGATTTACACATATGCTTCCTCTAAACGCCTTTTTTATACCGCCGCGAACTTGGTTTCTGTGACCCACTTCACAATATGCACATGTAGGCTTTTTGCGTTGTGATCGGCAAAAGGTGCGTTCAAACTAAAAGAGCATTCGCTGTTCTAACCTCCCACTCTACGAAATACGATCGGTACACAAAACGTGATTGGTTGATTTCGTAGAACGGGCGCTAGAACAGCGAATGCTCTTTTGGTTTAAACGCACCTAAAGGCTTGCTTCCGCTGGAATTAGCCTTAGGCTGAGTAGGTAGCACGTCGGGAAGACTTTCTAAAGGATCATTATCCTGAGATACTGCCAGTTGGGGACTTGGGCAAAGTATATCTCTCTCTCCCTTCATTATTTATCACAGCACAAATCTTTACATTAATCGAAATTATTTTTATGATGTGAATTGTAACGAGACCGCATAGAACACAAGAGGAACACTTAATCGGATGCTAGGGTAAACGAACACTAGTAGGTGGTTAAGTACTACCTTGTCACCTTGAGGCGGAAAGGGAACGATACGTAACGGCGGTAGCAGTAGTAGTTTAAACTTATAATGGCCATAAGGTACCTTTTTTACTAAACTTTAGAACCGTAACTAAGTACCTTTAAACTCACTCATAGTGAAAATAATAACAGGTAAAGATTTCTCAGGTGTTATATTTTACGAAATAGTATTAATAAAAAAAAAACTTTTTTAGCCATTTTTTGCGAAACGTTTAATATCTCCGAAACTAAAAACGGCCATAAGGTACCTTTTACCGCGAAACGTCACATTTAGTTCCTTAAATAACTCTGGGATTTAAAGAGCACATTGCTAGCACTAACTTCGGATATATACTAGACGTCCATTTATTGACGAATACCCGCTATCTTGACGATCACAATAAAACCGTATCAAAATCAGTTTTGTAGTTTCAAAGATTTAAGCAAGTTTGTTTTCACTGCGAGTCATTGTGTTCGTCTTTGATTCGAATCTTGCGTCCGATATTTCGAAGATATAATAATACTTAATAAATAAATATCTTGGGACATCTTGCCTAATATCGACCTAGTCTCACGGTAAGCTCAATTAAGGCTCGTGATGTAGTACTAACGATGATATAAATAGATATATATATGTAGATACTTAAATACATAGACAGCCACGACCAAGGAACAAATATTTGTGATAAATAAATACACAAATAATGATACAGTTGTCAATACCCACACAATCCATTGAGAGGTTGGGCATCTAACTGTAGTAATTTGAATTACCAATGACATTTAATTAAGTACATAGTGAACGGCGCGAGAAGCAAATTTTCGATGGCCAAATTTGTCAATTTCTAATGTGATCCGAACATTGAATTTTGTTGCCAACAGAAAATGGTGGAGACCACAGGAATCTTAACGTTCACACTATGGTACCTCTTTATCGCCTTTAACTACATCAGGTAAGTGCGTTTTGTATATTGTCCTCAAAGACAGCACCGGCTTGTATATTTATTTTTATTCAAAATATATCATGAATTATACTCGGTGATTATTTACTTTCCGAGCACACGTAGGTATTGGCGTCTACACTATGGTTACGATTTTTTTTACGTATTTTTATAAGCTAAACTAAATGTTGGTGCTTACCTCCTAGGTATAAACTTTTTGCACTGTTTAACAGTAATACATAGACATGTAATGTAATGAAACGTTTAGATATAGGCAGAAGCACTAAATTTTTACTGCTACGTTATTTAATTAATATTATACCTATTCTGTACAGAACACGTACTCAGTCTGTATTTCTGTAATCTATAACAGAACGAAAGTAATTAGAAACGTAAGTCACCGAAAACAGAGTAGGTAATTAAGTATTCGAGCATTTTTATAGAAGGACGATACCTACAATTTTCTTTAAATCTTATTTTGAACTTTGCCTATGTATGTTGCCTATGTTCCTTACATAGGTACCAATGTAAGGAATAGTGGTGAATTTCGTTTGTTTGTAAAATCAAACCTTTATTTGATGCGATTTTATTACGTTTACTTACCTATGAAAGGTTTAGGCGCTTACAAAGATAGCTAGGTATTCGACGTCATATGAACTGAACTCGAAGTGATGTTTACTTAAGCTACATAACTGACAAACGTATAAGATTGCTAAACTATAGGTTTACCAAAAAATAAACATATTTCAACATACGTCAAGTCTCCTCTAAAATTACAAGTTCCAACACCAGTTTTTAGGCTAAAGCGGCATTCACATTCGGTCGTTCGCATGCCAACATTGTCGGTCTTTGATTCGGCGACCGCATTAGGCGAACGACGCAGTGTAATTCCCGCACAATTTGCCAAACGCTAAGTGCTGAATGATTGATTTGATTATATTATACGAATTTACGACTGCTACAGAGGCGCATTCGGGATCTAGACGTATGAAATTAGAAATCATCTATTATTATTTAAATTTGAGTTAGAAATGTCAGTTGTGTAGCCTCAGTAAGCAATTTTCAAAAAGTTTGTACACAATTATTAGCGCTAAATGCGTGAGTTTCTCTCCGTTTTCCTATTTTGTTACCAACTTTTTAAATGAGATATAATTCAACTAGGTATTGATTGCTTATTTACAATGAACGTTTCCCAGATTATGGGCTTTCTTAATTATGCGAAATAATTAATGTAAATATTGATAATTCTACAAAACAATGGTAACAAAATACGAATTGTCAATCTGTCGTAATTGTGTACAAAGTTTTTGAGAACTGCTCCCGTAAACATCTCTTCGTTTTCAGGCTTGGAAGCCATTGGGCGAGCATCGTATCCACGCGTAGACGCACTGTACACTTTGGACCAGACGATATTATCCCAGAAATCGATCGTTTAGCTACGACTGTTGGTCCTAGTGCAGACACTTCAGTTGGCACAAGCACTGATTTTGGTACTAACACTGAAAGTGGTACAAACACTGAAGGTGGTACAAACACTGAAGTTGCTACAGTAAATGCCACGGTTGATGCTGATACCCCCACCACAGTTGACTCAGATACTAAATCTGAAAACACAGCTGAAAAAAAAACTTGACAATACCTACGAGTAGTGTTTGAATTGTTTGAAATGATTCTTGATAGTCCGACCATTTCTTTGTGGTTTGCCCGGATTGTGGATTGTGTTGTCTTTATCGAATGTGAGTTTATTAAATGGCGTTTTGGTGGAAACCAGTGTACCTGACCAGTTTTATTCGTAGTCTCCGGGATTATAATATGGTTATAAGCTCACCGTAACCTACTTTAGAATAAATATTTTTTTTTAGTTATGTTAAAGATCATCATCCTCCTGTCCTATTTCAGTCCAGTCCTATTTCAGTACCAACGCGTATGGACGCATTAGGAGGTAATTGGTATTCTATTACCCATAATCGGCACGCTGGGCCGATCACAGGACGCTGCTGCCCATCCTCAATTTTCATCTTCAACTTGTGCGTACCTTAGAAATATACAAGTTGAATGGCCTGATACACTTTTTGTGATAGTTTATGTCGCAAATGTTCAAGATAGCTGGGCGACGGTACTTGCTTACCATCATTACCATCAGGCCAAAATATTTTTTTCCTCCTATACACAAAATATAAATGGCCAAATCATAGTTTTTCAAAACCATGATTATACTATTCATTTATCTGTTGATTAAATATATAGATACCTACCTAAATAGTTACGTGTACGTTTTAAAACCTACACACTTAAAGACTTGCTTTAGCTACCAACTTCAGAGTCCTCCACGTTTTTCTCATAAGACATTGCATCAAAGCCTGGCTAATCAAAGACGTCTACAGCATTGGAGGGCCTTCATCAAAGACGGCATTGAAGGGCCTTCATCAAAGCTCTGAGAGCACTTCGCACGCAAATGAGAGTAGGGCGTAGCAGCGTTTCACGGTTTGGCATTGGAATAGCATACGAACGAATTCTGCAGATTTTCTTAACCCTTCGTCTGGCAAGCTCCCGCGCGCTGCGGGAATGCCTATTTGGATTTTAATTAACTGACAGAAAGTTGAACTTTCAGCAACTTCAACGAAATGAATGCCAGTTAAAGGGTTATCTCGATGACATTATTTAGCGGTCTTCATTGTTGCCGAATAATGATAGTAAGTTATTGACCCTGTAAACGATCACCGATGCTGGAGTTCCAGGGTGCTAATCCCACTATGTACCTATTTGTTAAATAAATAAATATGGTGGGACATCTTACACAAATCGACCTAGTCCCACGGTAAGCTCAAATTAAGGCTTGTGATGTGGGTACCAGGCGACGATATACCTATACCTAGTCGGTCCTTAATAGTACACCAAACGAAGGAAACTCAGAGGAAAAAACTCGTGTATAAGCGAATTTTGGCATAGTTGTAGGGAATGGTGTTTTAAACCACATACTAAAAGTACTGGTGGTTAGGGGTGGAGCTAACGGGGGGAGGGGGGTGTAAAGGTCCTTATTTTTAATTTTTCGTAAATAACTCGTAAACCGTGGCTTATAGCAAAAAACGTTCTAACCACCAACCACCAGTACTTTTAGTACGTGGTTTAAAACACCATTCTCTACAACTATGCCAAAATTCGCTTATACACGAGTTATTTCCCCCGATAGGCAACTTTTGGTTTTCGTTAGGTGGGCTATAAGTTCTGTCATAAAGATTTTGTCTTATAAATCATAGTAAAAAGCACTAATACAAAAAAATTGAACATGTTTTGAAAGCTTATTTTATGGTGATCCAATTGCGTTATAATTGGTTTGAAATGAAAATTCACATTTTGTGCCATTCCTTTTAAACATGAGATTCTCGACCGTAGTCAGCACGCGGGCAATTTGTGAAAACATGCTTCACAAAACTGATAGAAAAACAATATTGTAGAAGTATAGGAATCAAAAATTTCGGTTTTTATGTGACCTCTATAATAGGACATTTTTTAAAGCTAGAATGTAGATTTCTAAGAAGCTCGTACTTCAGATGGTCATATCTAGAAGTAGTATTTTACCATTTCGCTTAAAAACGCGTAAATTTGAGTATCACGAAATAAAGGCATTTGGTAAATCACGTGAAATAGCTATTTTAGGTTAAAAACCAGTTGACTCTTGGACATCAAAATAAAGGTAATAGACCATGCTATCATGATTTGCTACGAAAAAGCCATAGAAAACAAAATAAAAATAAATAGCGGCTAAAGTTGCTAGAATCGGTCGCGTGTTTTTGACGTGTTTTTTTCATCCCTTTTTTCACATGTTACGAGGCTTTGTACGAAAACGAAACAATAATTTTCCTGAAAATTTATTGAAAGTCAATCACTATGAAATAACCTTTAAAACCATATATAGAGTTATATATTTAAGAGTACCGGTTAGCTTTGTTCACGTCAAAACTTTCTTGACAGAACTTTCGGACCGACTAGGTATAATAGATAGATACAATTATAGATACTTAAATACATAGACAGCCATGATCAACGAACAAATATTTGTGATAAATAAATACACAAATAATTCCCTCGCCGGGATTCAAACCTGAAACCTCCAGCTTCGTAGGCAGGGTCACTACCAACTAGGCTACAGAGGCTGACCAATTTGTTTGTATGTTTTAAACCGGTTCTCAGAAAAATCTTTCCGTTGTAGGTAAAATTACGCTGGATTTTTCATTGTTCCATTTTGCAGGACCTAATGTGGAACATAACATGGAGTTACTATCGTTAATACCGTGTCTGTCGATCTCTCGCTTCCTGTAGAATACTGAATACTCATTTTATTTTGGGGTTTCACAGCTTGAATGCCTTCCTCATCGTTGACAAATGATTCGTTTAAATATCGTCAGTTGTAATATGAATTAATGTAACCACCAAAACGAAACTGAGTTCAACTGCAAATTTCCCGCTCTAAAAATATCGAGTAGGTAGGTAAGATACGTCAACAAAAAATGTCTCGCTGCCGTAGCGGTATTCAATAAGTCAATTCATCATTATCTCATCACACGCTCCACTTTTCACTTACCCCCAATTTGCATGCTCCGACTCCCAAGTTCGAACGTCACTGTTATGCAATAAATTCAGCAAAAATCCATACTCGCAGCTATATGAGTCTCCCTCCCTCCGTAGGCTCTGCTCGGATCTAGGTCACGAGTTACGTAAGGGGGGGACCTGCGAGAGGGGGCGGTGAAAAGTTAGGTAACTGAGAAATGCTGAAAAGTGCAAGGGTCGCGGTGAAGTTTGCCTTGATCTGTAGGTATTCCTTGCTTGATTTGTGCAATTAAGTGTTTACCGGGACTGCTGGTAACGCTAAACAGTATATGTATACCTTCCCTATTCCCTAGGTAATATAGTATTATGTGACTTCCAACTAACCTACTGTTTTGATTCAGTTTAGGCTGCCCTTAGCATGTCAATGTAGGTGTGACGTCTTTTATGCGCCAGCTGATAGATATAGACTCCTTCTTCTTCTTCTAATGTCCCTTCTTTGTCTAAATTTTATAACAATTCCTTCACCTTTCGGGCTATTCGACTCTGGAATTCTTTACCGGTTGACATTAGGCGAGCTCAATCTCTTGCTATGTTCAAAGCGCACCTTAAGAACCACTTTTTGAGTATACCATGACTGTCTATCGTATAATAACTTGTTTTATTTTTCCGTGGCTAACATTTTCATTGCTTCTATTTGAGTGTATTTGTACTGTATTATGTATGTATGTAAATGTATATTTATGTTTATTTTATTAACTTATGTAAGTAAGTTTAGTAGTATACTTTAATTATCGTGTTTCGTTACTTGTCTTTTGTTTTAGCACCACCTACTCTATGTTTAAACTGTTTTTATTCGGCTACCTTAAGGTTGTCTGAGATCGCTTTTTAGCGATAAGACCGCCCATTGTAATACCTGTACTTGTAACACTGTATATCTGTTATTCTACTGTTATTTTGGTGTGCAATAAAGAGTATTGTATTGTATTGTATAGACTAGAATCCCCCATCACATCATCAGCCTCTTTCAGTGCACTGCTGTAGGTAAGGTAGGCTTCTCCTGTTAACGATGCGTATGGACGCATTAGAAGGTACTGCCAATAATTGCCACGCTGGGAATGCGGGTTGGCGATCGAGATAGTGTGCCCATTATGACTAGAGGTCGGAACTGTGGGTGCAAAACTTTAACAAAACTTCTCAAGTGGACTTGACATAGCACATACATCCATAAAATATACATATCTACACACCCACACATTGTAAATCTAAGATTGCGAGATAGGGAATAAAATTGGATACAATTTTTTCAATAATATTCGTATTTTTCTTGGCTAAAGTATTCCCATATGTCAATTTTAAAGTTTTGTTAAAGTTTTGCACCCATAGTTCCGACCCCTAATTATGACGATGCTGCTACCCATCATCAATCTTCTATAAACGAATATTCAGTTTCTTTTCTCTTAGTCGACTCTTACTATACCTATAGCAAGATTTGGGGTGGTGACAAATATATTCTTACACCCGTGACCATGCGGCAAATGAACTCCCACTCCCACATTCATTTTCATTACAATGGGGTAATTAAAGCCAACCAACCAGATATCGGCCTTTTACAAGCAAAAGTTAAAGTGACAAATAAGAAGAAACGATTAACATGAACAATGGCATAAGTAGCGCTACGCCAAATCTGTCGAATGATTACCAAATTGGATTAGGGTTGGAGTTAACAGCTTTGCTATAGCTAACGTCTAAAGTTTGCCAACGCATCCTAATCGTATGGCCCAATAATGAACCAGAAACTAACAGTAGGTAGGCTGTTCGTCGTTCAAAATTCAGTTATAAATTAAATATCGATTAATAAAAAGACTTCTTTAGTAAACAGCACGTGGGAATAGTTCCCTTTAATATTTTATTCAATATTTTTTTTATTTGTTCTATTGCGGAGTAAGGATAATTAAATCGTTCAATATGCGGCACATTGCACTTTCTCACCACACACTACCTACCACACGACTTCGAAGATATTTAGTAGTAATTTCACTTTGTTCTAAAATTTATTCCAACCAAGTTATAGGTTTTTGTCTGGACTTGTTTTGGCTACATACTCGTGTTGTGACTGAATCGCTCCAGCTGAATGTATAATGTAATAGTACTACGAGGTGACTGTTGGCAGCGTTTTTACGACGGCGGGTTTATTCTGCTTAGTTTTGTTTGTGTATGAGGATGAATGAAACTTCTTGGTGTGCATGTCGGATTCTAATAAAGAAAGAATGAGGTCACGTATGAAAGTGAGGAGAGTAAATAAATACTAAAATTGTTTTAAGCATGTCGACGGCTGAACTTAGCGGGAGGTATTTAGGCAGCGCTTGACCCCCTAGGTACCTAACCGCCAATTATCTGCAATTCTTTCTAGATAAGATTAAAAATTAAAGCATAAATTAATACGTTTTGATACTACAACGATGGCAAACATATTTACCGTGGCGTATGGTATGGACTCGTCCAGGGGATTCAAAACCGTATTAAATTCCTTCCCCAACCCCTTCCCACTTCAAGTCTCTCACAATATACCCTCGGCAGGGAGTTCATTCTACGGTCGGAGTGTTGTATTGTGGAAATTACTCTTGAATCTCTTTAATACGTAACTTTATCATAATCTTTTGTTGCTGTACTCGTACTTTTCATCATAAAGAGTCTGCAACACGCTTGTGCCACTGCTGCAGAAGTGTTCATCCGTAGTCTGTTGTTACTATGAATCTGTGTGTATGGTGATGTATCAAGACCGTCCTATAATTACATTGTTGTCAAAATACCCTCATTTCCAGACTTAACCTTTTATATGCGGAAGCGTCAAGCAAAAACTAGACTTGGACGGCTGTTTCATGAAGTAAAATTGTGATGGCAACAAACCAACTAGGTATAGTCGAATCTTTAGACCCTGGGTGTTAATGTTAAGGGTACGAGTGGTAAAGGTGGGTACCTCGAAATGAACATGATCCATAACTCAACCTACATAACAAAATTACCTAAATCATTTTCGTTACTACATTCAACACGAAGAGTTTAAAACCACCGTTTCAATCTAGATTTCGTGTAGCGTTCGCCTAAAGTGTTAATCTAGCTATGGCTAGCCTAGGTACTAATAGCCTGCCTGTTATGCAATTGCACGATCGATACTCAACCCACTGACATTGCGTAACAGATTTCTGATAGTTCTGAGGTTTACGTATTTGGAAGGTTTCAGTTTAGCAGTTTCATTTGTTTAGAGTGATTTATATTTCTGACCCAGGTAGTACCCATTCAATCTGAGGGAAAATTCGAAGGAATTGAGTGGCATTCTTGACCCCTATAGATCCTGCAGTTCGCCAATCGTTGGCGACAATGGCGACATGAGTGTGAAATGTGTGAATGGGCTTACTGTAGAAGATACCCAGGATCGTGCAAAGTGGAAGAAATGTGACAGGAAAGCGGAACCTGGCAAAGGCCGGGATAACGCTAGATAGAAGAAAAAGAATCGTTGCCACTTACCTAACAGCCTCAGAAGAGAGCTACGCCTGACACCTTTGATTTGAGGGTATTATTTAGAACTTTTTATTTTTTATTGAGACTTTGTCTTCACCCTAAAGGAAACCAGTATTCGTACGTTCGTAGAATGGCACTGGCAGAAAGGTTCTTGGGTGACAAGGATTTGGAGGATGCAGAAGAGATCATGATAAAAATTGTTCAGATCACATTGGAATAACCTCTTTTGAATCTTCTTAAAAGGCTTAATATATAGGTGCATTTAAACCAAAAGAACTTCGCTGTTCTAGCGCCCGTTCTAAGAAGTCAACCAATCACGTTTTGTGTACCGATCGAATTTCGTAGAGTGGGAGGTTAGAACAGCGAATGCTCTTTTAGTTTAACTGCACCTTTACCCAATAGTATCAGGTGATTCAGGTGACAGCACGTATGGGCGAATGTTTAGCGTTTTTAATTAAGTAGCTACTTAGGTTTCTTTAGTTCTTCATTCTTTATTTGGCAAGTATTGAACTGTGCCAAAAAATCCTCAGAATATTTTTGAATGGAGACGTAATTCACTACCAATAGGTAGGTACCAAGTCTAGCACAATCAATGTTTTGGTACGATTGTTATAGTTCGGCGAATCGTACAGCATTCCGTTGGTTAGTGAATTTTACATTCCACAAACTTTTTATCCCAGCCTACTCTCAATTCGGCCGTGTTTATGCAACATGCGGCAGAACAGCGGCTCTATCGCGAACTTCTAGAGCCTAAAACTTCGACATTTGTTCCTGTTACTCTAATGACGCCTCAGTTGGAATGACAGAGACAAATCTTTGAAATTTACGAATTTTGAAGTTCGCGGTAGTACACCAGAACAGATTTGGCGTGTTGTCGTCTAGTCGGTCTCGTGACGTCGTCGCACCGCTGCCAAATCGCCGCAATGCTAGGCGTTTATTGTCGCGTGTTTTCGTTGTTGCAGGTCATACGAAGACTTTGCAATTAGATAAGTAGGTATGCAAATTCCGGAATGTTCTCAAAAGGTGGAAAAGTTTCCTGAAATAAAAAAAAAAAATCTGGAAACATAATAAGTTTAGAAAATTTTTCATATTTTCAGAAACTTCTGTCAGCACAACGATAGGTACTTTCGGTTCGAGGTTGTCAAAATAGGTCTAACCAAGACATTAAATAATAAATGGACGCACAGAGCCAAACAAAAAACCGGCCAAGTGCGAGTCGGACTCGCGCGCGAAGGGTTCCGTACCATTATCAATTTATTATTAAAAAAATACAGTTAAATCAGCCTACCTCAAAAACTATAGGAGATAATTTAATCAAACCAAAAATCGTTGATAGAGTTTATTAATGTGCATAACATATATTTTTTTTAGAATTTTATATCGCGTAGTTTAAAAAATAGAGGGGGGGGACACATTTTTCAGACTTTGAGAGCTGATATCTCGAAAACGATTTGCTTAAATAAAAATGAGATTTATAAACCTTCATATCATTTTCAAAGACCTTTCGATTGATACCCCACACGCTTATATACAACTAAAAAAAAAAATCTAACCTTCAGTTATATGTATGGAGGGCCCCCACCCCAATGGTTTTTTTAAAGATTTAGTATCATAATCCTGTAGCGGTTCATACAACACATATCCTTACCAAATTTCGTTACTGTAGCATTTATAGTTTACGAGAAAATCGGCTGTGACAGACGGACAGACGGACAGACGGACATGACGAATCTATAAGGGTTCCGTTTTTGCCATTTTGGCTACGGAACCCTAAAAACCAAGAAAAGTGGCACTGAAAGTAATTTCTATCATGTTTCAGTTGAAGCTAATAACGCTCACTTACAATAAACTATAATAAAAAAAACTCAAAGAATAAAAAACTTTGAGAAGTGAGCAATAAGTGTCAAATTTGCGAACAACACCGCAAAATAGTAGAAACTTTTTATGTTTAAGGAATAATGATGCTATACCGTAACGTGACCGAATGTCAACTGCCAGAACTGAATAGCGGAGCAAAAGGACCGCAATATTTACTTCTGCAGCCCATTTTTTGGGGCCATTTTTTTGAGCTGTTTGGGGATCCACTTATATATTCTAAATCAATGGGTCTAACTAATCTATAGAAACAGTTAGATGTTTCTATGTATATACCTACGCCACATCGAAATTTCATTCTGTAGAATGAACTTTGTGTCTAAAATGTTGGTCTAAAAATACCTATACATTTCAAAACGTAAGCACCAGGATCAAAATCGTTAATACTTATATTTTTGGAGCTGACCACAAAACTAGTTATGAAACGTCGTTATGTGGATTCCTAATAGCAACCATTTCATTTTTTTGTGTTAAAATCACTTCTTTTCTATTCTGGTGAAAAACGTCGGGAGCTAAAAGTATCTACAAATTCCCTAATCTGATACACTCACTAAGCGTCAAAATTGAGGAGAGATACGCTCACTAATTAGTCGCGTGGTGACGGTAAGTAGTCAGAATGTCAGAATACATTTGTCATCACCCCATATCTTCCAGGAATATTCCTTTATTGTCTTCACTGATGATGGGCAGCAGTATAGGGACAAGTATTGCGTTGTCAGCTTTCCGCGCCTCACATACGGAATGCCTAACGCAAAGCTCGCTCCTTAGTTATCGCCAGACTGTGTACGCGAATACACGCTTTCTTAATTAGTTCATCGGTTGTGTTATTCCACTCTAAAGACAGATATTCCCCGAGATTGTTCATTAGGCATCAAGTTCCTAAAAGCAGCATCATATTGTACACACAATATCATCAATCATCATAGTGTACACACTACTGCTGTCGCAAACCCGCTTGCCATTACCCAAACCCAGCGTGACGATTATGGGCATTTACCTCCTAATGCATCGATACGCATATTTAATAGGAGAGGCCTACGTCCAGCAGTGGACGGAGAGAGGCTGACGACGACGTTCCCGAATAGTCGGCCGATTTTATGACGTGCCGCAACACCCTATGGAAACCAGCAACACTAATGTTTACTATGTTGGTAATCTCGAGAACGAAACGGAGATTTATTCCCGTCCTCGCCCATACAAGACGCGGATACCAATCACTACACAATTATTAAATTTGTTACCTACTAGTTGATGTTCTAATCAGTATTCATAAATCATAATCACCAAGTCGACTCATATTGATAATTAATCCTCCGGAGTCTCGGGACTCCTCGGGAGATTAGTAGAGACGAGTACTTTAAAATTGTTAAAGTAATTCCTTAGATACTTCAATGATCAGTTGATCAGAATTCTACTGGTCGATTTGAACAAATCGCTCTTCTGCTAACTTAGGTCATCACAATACTAGTCGTTCGGGTTTCTTACTTGCTGGCTTGTGGTTGGACCCTCAATAGACGCTCTCAGTCTTTTAATTCCTACGACATTGGTGAGATTTTTGGTCTAAATGAGACATGCATGTGTATGATTAGGTACCTAGTACCTACATATACAAATAGGCATGCAAGTATCAGGCAGTCTTTCCTTCCGTCGGTAATATGTATTCTTAGATACTATATAGACCTACTATTGTCGTGGCGCAGCCGTTGGTCGCGCAGGACTACCTCACTCGTCATAATAATACTCGTACTTCTCTAGCATTCCTGTATTATTAGATTATTACCATACATTGTGAAACAAATATTTGAAAATTCTCGAAGCCTCGAATTTATCATTACGAGTTCCAGTCCCGTCGAATCATCATACTTCCTCTGCCGATACAATTTTATGAGAACTTCAGAGACACTATAAGAGCGTTGGGATATTTTCCACCGGCAAACAGGCGGTCACTGTGGCGAATCGTTTAATCCGCCAAACGACAGGCTGAATTATGCTAATCACAGAGCCGAGGCCGTCCGTACGGTAAACAAATTATAATCCGCTGAGATTCGGATCGCCGGATTGCACGCAGAGAATAGAGTGATCAACTAATGAATTTCCAGAAATGGTCATTTATCTATCTGGTATTATCGCATGTACAAAGATTGGGTATATGTATATGAAATCAGATGGTGAGTTGCAGTTAGGTAGTAGATACCTACTGGCTTAGAAAATATTGTTCCATAAGTAGATAGGTATTAAGATTATTTTCATGCTTAAGTACCTATGTTAATATGTTAATTAAATATCTTTCTCATAGATCGTTTTAAAAGAGAACAATAACGAGCGATGAAATTAAATAAAACGGTCCATAGTTTTGATGCAGGGGATTCTTTTGATAATCCTGCTGCTAGTATTAAAATAGTCTATGGACTGCTGAGTTATAGTGTGTTGAGGGTTGTTCAATATACAAACTAATGCTGCTTCATTATTAAGGTATTTTATAAGACATTTGGCACCTTGTAATGCCAAAAGTCATATATTCGCGTTTTGGCAAAAACGTCCCATTTTTCGTCGCTTTACCATAAGGACGAAATAGGCTTGACGTTTATGCGAATGAAATGTCTAAGTGCCCTTATGGAAAGCGACAAAGTGGGACATTTTTACTAGACTGTAAAAATTACTGTAGTGTTCGCATATTTTGAAGCAAAAATTGTTTTCTTACTAAATACCGTCACGTTATAACGAGGTGCTATTTTAACGAGTTGGCTTTCTGATAGTGGGAAAAACGGGGCACGTGGCCAACCGGGGCCCTCATTAATTATCTATTTCTGGGACAATATTCACGGTCGGAATAACTATAGGCTTATAAATACTGGTAAACACAGCTGTTGCGTTCTTTATTGTCACTATTGTCATTGATTAGTTTATTTTATAAACTAACTTAGGGTTAGTTTAGGTAGGTAGGTATACCTACTTCATCGCCTTAAGGTGCGTCCAAACTAAAAGAGCATTCGCTGTTCTAACCTCCCACTCTACGAAATTCGATCGGTACACAAAACGTGATTGGCCATACCGACATACTTCTTTATAGAGCCCCAATGTGATCAGTCAAGTTGTGAAGTGTGAGCAAGCTAAAGTCAGTTTTGCTTAAATGAAAATACTACCTACAAGGAAATTCATCCCAAGCCCAATATGATTGGTAAAGTGAAAGGAAAATTGTGATGGTGATATGTCATTCATAAAAGGCTTTGTATAAGTCATACATTTGGTTATTGTGCTCTCACATTTTCCATTCAAAATGATATGACATGTGTAGAGTACAGCACTGTGATAGTATAATGGTATCCTTGTCACAACCTGTTATACAACAGAAGAAGTATAAGTACGCATACATCCAGTATAAATACCAAACATTCCCACCGTCGTCAAAATTATTTAACTTATTCAATAGCCCCTCGAGAATCAGAAAATCTGCGTATTCTACTTTGGTGATGGTCTGATGGTGCACTTGGTACTTCTCGTCCTTTGCCACTCTTAGTGCTTGCGGCTAGTAGCTACTTACAAGTTCTTAATCTTCTATCTTGATAAAGATCCAAAAGGTAATCTTCTTTCATGACCGCTGCATAGCTTCTTACCTACCATCAGGCCCGTGTGCTTGTTTGCCACCTTTACCAAACAGTAGGTACTGTTGGTCAAGTGTGATTAGCTGATTAGTACCCTAGCCCTAATACTTCTGCCCTAGGGACCATTAATTACCCATTGCCCTTAATGATGCTTGGGTGGATTTAACATCGACCTTTTCGTCGCAAACTCGGCATTTGGGGAAAATCGCTGGCCCTTAAAAAATGCTGACAAATGCTATGCCATACCGGAATAAAAGGATGAAAATTCTGTCCATTCGGCGTTTTCGTGTGCCAAGAGCTAGTAAAGATATAACAAAAAATTACGAAAAATCTAAATCGGGTAATTTTCCCGTGCCCATTAGAAAAAAACATGTCCAGTCATCATTTAATTTAATTTTGTATTAATATGTCCCTAAAAATGCGTCTCTTATTATGATAATTAGTAATTATTTTTGTAAATAATGGCTGGACAATCGATTTGATAGTGACGATTCTGTATTCTCCAAAAAAAGATTTCCTTATGTAAGCGACACGTCATGCTGAATCGGCAGCGAAGAAACGATAAAAATAATGAAGTAATAATCATAACTCGCGTCCCATATTCGCCCAGTCCATTACGTGCATTGATGCAAATGCAAACGTTTATTTATGACGTCTATAACAAACAAACCGTAAACTTTCTTCTAAATATACAAATGTCTTAAGGAGTTTCTTTATGCCTATCATTTTGACTCTTATTGCTATTGCATAGCGTAGTTTTTTCTTCTGGTATTTCTATGTATTTATGTACATTATGTCTGTTCTCGGCGAGTCAAACGAAGCCATACGATGCAAGTCATATATTTATAGATCCGATTGTTTCTTTGATCTAGACTCATCTAAGCTAGTGCTCATGAGATTCATTTTATTTTACTTGTGTATTTTACTCGGACCAGGGATTAGTATTAGGTACTAGATAAGTATCCTGTATAGGATTTGCCACACTGGATACGTTCAGCGGTCTTAGGTCCTTTCTAGGTTTAATAGTCATTAATTAGATCATTAGGTATCGTATCACCAATCACTCCGTTAGTTTTATGAGTTTATCCAACTAACAAACTGACAGCACCAAAAAATATTCTGAATAACGCATCAAGACCATAAAATTCAAATAATATTAATTACTTGCTTCAAGTAGTTATTTTCTTCCATTCAGATACTTAGATACCATCGATTATTTGTTATATAGAATTTAGAAGAATGATGTCTAGAATTTTAGCTATCGCAAACCTTCTGATGCCCACAAACCAAGCAAGCAGACACAGCTATCACCTCATTGCTATAGAGTACCTACTTAGGTCAAATTAAACCAACCAACGGGAAAAGGTGATTTTGAGTTTTTATCTATTAAGGCGCGAAGTTTTGGCTCATACTATTTCTCCCGCGATCAATAACTCAAACTAATAAATAATTTACCTGTCCTGTAAATTGTCATATCCATTGCAGTGTAGACCGTTGCCAGAAAAGGAACATTAAAATCATTTCTATCTCAACGTATTGCCAATCAATCAGCTGAGGCAGGTTCGGAATCCGATTTGGAGCCCTGCCACCGGTCTGTGGTGGGTAATGAACTTGCTATCTGAGTCGCAGTCGCTGAGCTAGGCTGTCTAGATGCTGGCACTGAAATGAAGCCAAAGACACTTCGATAAAAAGTAGGAAAAAAATAATGCAACTTTAGACAATGCATATTTTTAGTTCCCGTCGGCCAAATCGGCGAAGAGCATGTCGGGCCATGCTCAGTGTAGGGTTCCGTTCCGTAGTTATTCAAAAACGGCTACATCGATTATGTTCGAAACAGTTTTACAAGTACCTAATTTTCGGACCCACGGATCAAAAGTTGAAGGGAGACACATTTTCTTTGTAGCAGTTATCTCCGAAACTATTGACTTTACAAAAAACTTTCTTTAGTGACCCTAAGGGCTGATTTTTCAAACCTCAGTGAAAAGTAAGTCAACAGTCAATAAAGGATAGTGCTAACATTTATTTGACAGATACTGTTAACTGGGGATTGAAATATCAGTCCTTATTCTCTTTAAAATACCTATTCAACGCTACCCCACACAATAGGTGTTTCGTACTTTAAAAATCACCTTTGCTCTACTTGTAGGGGAGGTATTTGCTATTTATACTGCGGAC
>JALPQI010014892.1:0-35564 GCA_025490895.1 Thaumatotibia leucotreta | reverse complement strand
ATGTCATATACCAAAGAAAAACGACCAAGATCACCCATGTCCGAGGTGGGGATCGAACCCACGTACTCAGCTTTCGCGGCTGATGCCTGTACCCCTCGGCCACTCGGTCTTAGCAACCACCGGTCAAATTTCTCGGGTATATGCAATCCCCTTACAAGGCTAGGCGCCTTTGACCATTCTCTGAGGGTAAGCAATACATGCCTGCACCTCCTATTTAGAATACTTTACAGTTTTCTAGAATAGCTAGAGAGAACTGGTGCTGCCATCTATTGAACATATTGCGAAATACAAATCAAATTATTTAGTAACTAAATATTTTGATTTGTACTTTTAATTTTTCTCCAGTAGTCACACTACTTAATACTATATAAATTATAAATATTAGATGTCATATACCAAAGAAAAACGACCAAGATCACCCATGTCCGAGGTGGGGATCGAACCCACGTACTCAGCTTTCGCGGCTGATGCCTGTACCCCTCAGAGAATGGTCAAAGGCGCCTAGCCTTGTAAGGGGATTGCATATACCCGAGAAATTTGACCGGTGGTTGCTAAGACCGAGTGGCCGAGGGGTACAGGCATCAGCCGCGAAAGCTGAGTACGTGGGTTCGATCCCCACCTCGGACATGGGTGATCTTGGTCGTTTTTCTTTGGTATATGACATCTAATATTTATAATTTATATAGTATTAAGTAGTGTGACTACTGGAGAAAAATTAAAAGTACAAATCAAAATATTTAGTTACTAAATAATTTGATTTGTATTTCGCAATATGTTCAATAGATGGCAGCACCAGTTCTCTCTAGCTATTCTAGAAAACTGTAAAGTATTCTAAATAGGAGGTGCAGGCATGTATTGCTTACCCTCAGAGAATGGTCAAAGGCGCCTAGCCTTGTAAGGGGATTGCATATACCCGAGAAATTTGACCGGTGGTTGCTAAGACCGAGTGGCCGAGGGGTACAGGCATCAGCCGCGAAAGCTGAGTACGTGGGTTCGATCCCCACCTCGGACATGGGTGATCTTGGTCGTTTTTCTTTGGTATATGACATCTAATATTTATAATTTATATAGTATTAAGTAGTGTGACTACTGGAGAAAAATTTAAAGTACAAATCAAAATATTTAGTTACTAAATATTTAGTTACTAAATAATTTGATTTGTATTTCGCAATATGTTCAAAATAGAAATACCTACATATTTTTACATTTTATATGTTGTGTTCATTTTTACATTCCGTAGCATCAGACCATTTTTCTCAGTTTTGCACCACCTACTATCAACTTTTACTTTCTTATCTCTTCTACCCAAAGGTTGTCTGAAAGAGATCGCTTTTAGCGATAAGACCGCCTTTTTTTACCTATTTCAAACATGTACTTTTATTATTTGTTTTGTATTTGTCTTTGAGGTGCAATAAAGAGTTATTGGATTGTATTGTATTGTTGTATTATTGCCTGATAAAATTCAACCAATGTCCACCATTGTTATGTTTTACTGTAAACACAGATGATATCTAAATTTAACTTCGCAAAACCTACACGAACAACATTATGGAACTCAGTCAATTAAAAGAGGACAATGGAGAAACTTTCGGAATTTACGAGGGACACGATCATAAGCAGTTAAAATATTTACTGTCCTATAAAGTTGCAATCTGATCTGTGTGGAGATTTGAGGGTCTAAAATATTTGAATCAGTAAACGGTTTGGTTGAAAGTTATTAAAATGTGAAGAAGTTATTTTGTTATTGAGACATTTATTGTCCTTTTTATCACACTTGCTGTCTAAGCGCGCCATTGCTTGTGTGCATCGCGGGAGTAATAGTAATTTTCTAAAAGAAATATTTTGTCTTATACCTAACTTAAATAAGTTGCGGACAAAAACATTTTCGACCATTCTCTAAGGGCAAGCAATACATGCCTGCACCTCCTATTAGAATACTTTACAGTTTTCTAGAATAGCTAGAGAGAGCTGGTGCTGCCATCTATTGAACGTATTGCGACAACACAAATCAAATTATTTATTAACAAAATATTTTGATTTGTACTTTTTATTTTTCCCCAGTAGTCACACTACTTAATACTACAAGTATATAAATTATAAATATTAGATGTCATATACCAAAGAAAAACAACCAAGATCACCTAATGTCTGAGGTGGGGATCGAACCCACGTACTCAGCTTTCGCGGCTGATGCCCGTACCCCTCGGCCACTCGGTCTTAGCAACCACCGGAGTGAGTGGACTCTATTAATTTTTTTTTTTTTCTAGCCTGTAGGGGTGTCCCACTGCTGGGCAAAGGCCTCTCCCTCAGATTTCCACAGCTCCAACACTACGCTGCGCTCCAAAACACGCATAGCTGACGTGGGCGAAAAGACTGCCAGGCTAAAGTGGGACTGGGCCGGTCACGTCTGCCGCATGCATCCAGAAAGGTGGGCTATTACAGCCACCAAGTGGATGCCGCAAACTAGGCGGGGACGAGGCAGGCCCAGGCGGAGATGGCGGGACGACCTGGACGCCTTCGCCAACAATTGGCCAGACTTGGCATCGAATTATTATTAGTAAATGAAAAATTGTATGAGCATCTAGGTTCAATTTCCCATGAAATTAATGTTTTTAAAGTTCTCTTTAAGTTGGGAGCGTATGTAACTTACAATATTTACTTGAAATCCAAAAGTTTCCCTGAAAACTGCTCTTTGCTTTCAAGAACAAACAAACATTATGTGCAAGTCTGTTCCTATTACTTCAGAACATAGCGTATATATTATTGCAACGAATCTGTTAAGTACATTGTGTATTAAGGGCGGTATTTAAGAAATCGTGAACTAGTGTGAAAGTAAAGCCCAAGCCGAAGGCGCGGGCTTTACTTCACACTAGTTCATAATTCTTGTACCGCCCGTGGCATACACAATGTTTTTCATCACACCTGTGAGGCAAAAAAAGTAGGTAAATAAAATAATATATTTTCACAAAACTACTCTTAAATGGTCTAAATCATTTCTCAAAACCTGGGATGACTTATATTTATCATTTTTATAACAGAAATCCCACATTTTAAAAAAAATGTGTCCCGGAATGTCCCATTTTGTTTGCCGGAAACAGAATAGAAGGATCGGAAAATTATAATGATCACAAAATTAAATGTCCTGTCTACTAATGTCTAAGGGTTTGTATTGATCCCATTAGTAAAAGTTCATCAATATGACCTCAGAACTAACCGTCTAAAGTTTGACCGGCGAAAAATAAATAACCCTGTATCGTAAACGTGGTCGTATAATTATTTATTTTTAAATTGCGGATCATGTTTATTAATTAAGGTGAGAGGGGCGAATTGCGCCATACTCTTACATAGATGACTTCTCTACAAAATATGTTCCGTTCTAGTTCACCAATATATTCATGTTCAACAATTTCAGAACCTGGGATATGTTAAATTTATGACCAACATCGTGTATTTGAAATCTAACGGTAAAATAAATATATTTTAGCATGAAATTAAAAATACATCCACTAGGCGCACTTTGCCGCTACGGCGAGTAAGTGCGCCTGGTAGAGTTAAAATGTATTATTGAAGGATTACGATAAAAACAATCACATTGTGTAATAGATCATACACAAAAACACGTATAACCTGTTTTTTGTTGCCGTTGTCCTTTACTAAAGGTGCTTAATAGGTATGAAAAGGAATTTCGGATAAGTGCGCCATAAATTTGTAAATCAGGGTTTGTGAACATTTTTTCTGCTCAGTCATATGAAACTCGCTGTCATAATTTATATGGGTCTTTAAGCAAAATTTTCGCTTAGTCTAATGATGGCAAAGCACTATTGGAGTTCTGAGAAAGGGAATATTATTTCAGCGGCATTCTGTAGCGGCACGGACTCTGGTGTAGGAATAAAAGGTTCAGTACCTCTGGATTGCGGCTAAGTGCGCCATATGAACAAGCGGTATGGCGCACTTAGCCAACTCGACAAAATTGAGGTCATAAAATGTGTTTGCCAAAATCTCACGATTTTCAATAGTTATGACTAAATAAGAAGCGAAACCTTACAGTAGAATACTTAAATTGTGTACTTAGCGCATTTTTTTGGTCAACTTCACTCACAACTTTCAATGACACTAAATAAAAAATGGCGAGTATTTCAAGTTCTCGACTACAACGCCATCTGTGAAATATATCGAGAACTATAGTTTAGTTTGTGTCATCGATCAAAGATGTTGTTATTAGTATACTGTCTATAGTATACGATATATTAATGGTAGGCGCACTTACCCGATAGGCGCACTTCGCCCCCCTCACCTTAGTTGTTTTGTAACCAAAGGCCACTTTTTGTCGAAAATCCGCTTGCCCAGCGTGGCGATTATGAGCATTTACCTCCTAATGCGTCTATACGCATAATAATAGGAGAGGCCTACGTCCAGCAGTGGACTATCACAGGCTGATGATGTGATATGTGTGTGTAACCAAAGGGCAATGAAGAGAGGGCTATGCTAGGAGTCTCTCCGAGAGATCGGATTAAAAATGAGACCATCCGCAGCAGAACCAAAGTAACCGAAATAGCTCTCAGAATCGCTAAACTGAAGTGGTAGTGGGCGGAGCACATTGCGCGTAGAACCGATGGCCATTGGGGCGGGAAGGTTCTCGAGTAGCGGCCACGTACCGGAGTCGCAGCGTGGGTAGGCACCCACAAGGTGAACTGATGACCTGGTGAAGGCTGCAGGAGTCTGCTGGATGCGGGTGGCACAGGACCGGTCATTGTGGCAATCTTTGTGGGAGGCCTATGTTCAGCAGTGGACGTTTTTCGGCTGACATGATGATGATGATGAATTAGTTGTAGTCAATGAAGTCAACAAGTTTGCTACGTTGTGACGGCTGTAAGATTACATTTGTCACCATACCAAATTTTCCCGTGGGTGTATCGACTAATGGATTGAAGTGTCAATGATAATTAATTTATTGAAAATTGGTGATGGGCAGCAGCGTCATCATAGTGGACAAGGAGACACTACTGCAATCGCCAATATGCTTGCCCAGCGTTTGGATTATGGGCATTTATTTAGCCCTTAATGCGACCATATAGATTATAGCTGAGGCCTACGTCCAAAGTGGACTCAGAGAGGCTGATGATGTGACCGTAATTTTAGTTAAATAAATAGGTCCAAATATAAAACAACTTTTTATTTCAAAACAATAACATTAACAGTAAGCCGTGTGGTGACGGCAGTAAGAATACATTTCTCACCACCCCAACTCCTCCTGCGGGTGTCGTAAGAGTCGACTAAGGGATTGAAGTGTCACTGACTACTATTTGATAAATATTGATGATGGGCAGCAGCGTCATCATAGTGGACACATTACTGCGATCGTCAATCCGCTTGCCCAGCGTGGCGATTATGGGCATTTACCTCCTAATGCGTTTATACGCATAGTTAATAGGAGAGGCCTACGTCCAGCAGTGGACTATCATAGGCTGATGATGATGATGATGATGAACATTAACAAGTTATATTATATTATTATTATAAACGTTTCCCATTAGCATCGTAAGCAGTAACACTCTCATTGGCATAAAAGCCAATATTCATCACCTCCTTCCACACAACAGTCCTCGGCAACCCTGCAGCGTCCAACACCCCATTGATGTCAAACGCCCAGAAATGGTGGCCCTTATGCGTCCTCCCGTAGTTGGTGGCCACCGAACCTTCTAGTGCTGCCTCGTACTCCACCTCCACCTCCATCGAGCCTTTATTGGCAGTCAGGACCGCCTCCGCCGATTGTCCAGGCTGCAGGGTGATACTCACAGAAGACTTGGAGCCAAGTCTCGTCGTCACAGTGTTGACAGACTCTTCTCCAAACGTGCTTTTGAAAGCGAAGCTGGTCGCGCCGCCGACACTCCCAGCTCCCAGATTCACGTTGTAGTTGATCTTCTGTCCAACGGTGATTGAGCCAGATTTGCTCCATTTATGAGTAACAGTATTATCTTCAAACTGAGAGACATCTCCAGCGTAGGTCGCTGGTCGTGGACTGCCGTTGTGGAACTTCTTAGTGGATATGATCTGAGGTTCTGTGCGCTTGCTTAAGACTCTAGCGCTTCTGACTTTAAAGAGTCCTTCTGACTTCGGACCATCCGTAGCTCCTATAAAGGTCGTTCCAAGGCGTAGGGCTTCTTACGTAGGCATCGTCAGGTCTGCCCTGGGTGTACTTGTTGACGGCATCCTTGAGCTGGTTGTCGGTGATGCGGAAGGTGCCTCGCTCGGCGTCGCTGATGATGTCGATGGAGTCTCCGAAGAACTGGACGTGGTCGTCGAATATGTTGACGTTGATTTCAGCCAGCACTGCTGGGATGATGAAGAGGATCTTGAACATCGTGATAGGCTGTGGAGAGAAAGCTTTCTATTTATATAGGTACGATATAGCATAAAGGATTGCTTGGGATACAAGGAGCTGGAATTCGTGACGGACTCTCGTAGGTCCTATTTAGAATGTCGTAGTATTTTAAGAAAATTTAACCTCCTAAGTCCCAAGTGCCTTCTAAAAGAACAAAATGGCGTTCATCATTAAGTCCTGGGTAATAAAATTTTAAAGGTTGTTCGATCACAATGTAAACATTAATTCTATAACGTCAGGACTTAACAATGGTCGCCATATTTTGTTCTATAAAACGCCACTTCGGTCTTTCTGACTAAAAATATTTTAAAAGGCCCGGGTCTTAGGAGGTTAATGCAGATTGTACCTAGCTTACATGCTGGATATTTTTTTGTTGATAACTACTCGCCACCTGCCTGTATCAAGGGCAGAGGACTTCCCATTTTTTATTTGAACCTTGATTCAGTCAGACTATCTGACATCGACTGCTATATATGATGATATTGAGGATGCTGCTGTGGTGTATGATGATTCAAAAGTGTGTCTCATCATATACTTTAATACATACTTTAAATACTAGATGTCATATACCAAAGAAAAAATATCGAAATTTTCAAACCACGGAGGTGGGCTTCGAACCCACGTCCTCCGCTTTGCCTAAACCACTCTGCCACTTAACGGACACCGGTCGAATTTCACGGGTATAATATGAAGGGTCCACGGAAAAAACATGTCTAAAGCTTAAAAAAACAGGGCAAATTCACACCTTATTCTGTTAAAAGTAAGATGGTTTTTCCTTCTGTAATTTGAATTGACTAGACATGTTCTTTCCGTAGACCCTTCATATGTAATCTGTTATAAGGCTAGGCGCCTTTGAACATACTCTAAGGGACAAGCAATACGTGCTAGCCGCCTCCTATATCCGAATCCATTTCGGCAAGGTATGCCTAGTTACTTTAATAAAATATCGTTTGATTGATTGATGAAACCTAATTATAATATTACAGGTAGCAGAATATTCACAGCTTAATTACTGCATTGCCTCAAAATAATATCTTGAAATGAATAACTGTAACCAAGGACCGGAACCGTCATTTTCTCCATACAAAATTTATTTATTTATTTATTTAAACTTTATTGCACAAAATTAAAACTTAAAGTACAACAGGCGGACTTAATGCCATGAGGCATTCTCTACCAGTCAACCTTGGGGCAAAGCAGAGAAAATTGTAGGCGGCGCAGCGCAACTATATAAATATAAACCAAATCTGTGTATAATAAATTAATTAAAAAGCAATTACAAAATCGTACATATATATACATACATTATAACATACTCTAATATATTTATATAAATATCATACATATATACATATAATATAATAATATAACTTGCTCATGAAGGAGATACCAATTAGTTATTCTTAGAGCAAAGAAATTACGGTTACGCACGGATTTAACAGTTCTTTTTTCGTTCTGCGGTATACAAATTGTATGTAAATATGATATTGTAAATTACATAAAATATTGAACAGTACATAAACAGCATCATCATCATCAGCCTATGATAGTCCACTGCTGGACGTAGGTAAACAGCATAAAACATTTTAAAATATTGGGCTATTTCGAAGTTTTTGTAAAATACCGGTTCCGGTCCCTGACTGTAACACGGTTCTTAAAAACCGTTTTTCTTATGTATTTTGGTATGTATACTACAACCTGCTTAACCAAAAGCAAAATAGATACCCAATACAAACTTACACGAGACATGAATATTATGAATAAACTGTGTCAAAATTAAATAATGATAATTCTTACCTTTATCCTTTTTTAACTGAATGAAGACGATGAGAGGATGGATGGAGTAATGATGCTCGATACAAAAATGTACAAGAATATATAATAATTAAAATAATGACGTTATATACGGTTATCCCAGACTCTTTCCTGTACCTAACGTGACATTCTTCCGTATATTATAATTACTTGAGATGCAAAGTAGAGGTATGCGTATTGCGTCATCATCATCATCATCAGCCTATGATAGTCCACTGCTGTACGTAGGCCTCTCCTATTAACTATGTGTATAAACGCATTAGGAGGTAAATGCCCATAAATGCCCATAATCGCAGGGCAAGCGGATTGGCGATCGCAGTAATGTGTCAACACACTTAAATCCCTTAGTCGACTCTTACGACACCCGCGGGAGGAGTTGGGGTGGTGACAAATGTATTCTTACTGCCGTCACCACACGGCAATGTGTGTGTTGCGTGTGAGTCATTTTAAAAATATTACAGAAGGCATGTTTTAATGCCTTAATCGGGAATGTTTTAATGTTTTGGTGAGGTAATTAGATTATTCCCAACACGTCATCATCATCATCATCATCAGCCTATGTTAGTGCTGGATGTAGGGCTCTCCTATTAACTATGCGTATAGACGCACTAGGAGGTAAATGCCCATAACCGCCACGCTGGGCAAGCGGATTGACGATCACAGTAATGTGTCCACTATGATGGCGCTGCTGCCCATCATCAGTCTTGTAGAATGGTCAGTGACACTTCAATCCCTCAGTCGACTCTTAAGACACCCGTAGGAGGAGTTGGGGTGGTGACAAATGTATTCTTACTGCCGTCACCACACGGCAAACGTCCCAACACGTGGTGATGTCAAAATATTCCGCCCATTAACGTCATAAATAATAAATAAATAAATATCTTGGGACATCTTACGCAAATCAACCTAGTCCCACGGTAACCTCTATAATTAAGGCTTGTGATGTGGGTACCAGGCGACGATATATATGTATGTACAATAGATAGATACATATAGATACTTAATTTTAGCGTAATAATATTATTTTGAAATTTTATGTCGAAGTTTTGAGATGATTCTGTACAAAGGTTTTCATAGTTACCGGTGTCAAATACAATTTTTTTTTTAAATTATTAAATGATTAATTTTTTAATCAATTTGGTGTCATGCCCTTTATTATTGCGAACAATACGACGCACGCTTGTCCGATCACTGCTTATAGCTTATTTTTTTGTCCGCAAGTGTGATGAAAAACGCATGCATCACGGTCGGTAAGAGGCATACTAACTCGAGTCATTAAAAGCCCTACGCCTACGGCTTCGGTCTTCTAACACTCTAATACCGTACCGTACTTACCTCCCCAGATGCACAATGTACAGTGTGTTAACATGATGCAGGCTTTTATTGAGAGAACCGAGGATTGAGATGCAGATTCTTAGCCAAACCATGTGCATTATTTGTTTAAAAATCCTAATTAAAAAAGTAATTAAATATCTTTCTAAGACAAGTTAAGTGAGAAGCAATTTACTTCAAAATAAATCGTTAATTGGCACTTGACAATGACAGATCGCAGCCACTCGCAACGTTTGACAACTAAGCAGTACACGCGTTACATTGATCGTTCGAACAAAATAAAAATAATTGTGCAGTTAATTTAAATATTTGTCAACTCTTAATACTTGAAAACGATTGCCAGTAATGCGTATTATTACCCATTTTCGTAAAAGCCTGGGTCATGGTAACACACTGTATACTATTTTTCATTAATTCATTCGTGAATTTTAAAATAGCGATCTTATAGCTCGTCTATGCCAGTTAAAGCGCTATATCGTAAGTTCGTGTTATTCGCGTGTAGCGCATAAAGCGCTGTAAAAATACCCGCGAGATACTGTTTAGGGGGGACGCGTGGTCCCGCATAATGCCGCGCCAAGGGGGGAGAAGATCTGGAAGTGCCTTTTTCCCTTTAGTCCCTTCTGGTAGCCAGGTTTGGTACATTCATACCTATACATCATCAGCCTATGTTAATCCACTGCTGGACGGTAGGCCTCTCCTATTAACTATGCGTATAGAAGCACTAGTAAATGCCCATAATCTCCTGGCAAGCCGTTTGGCGATCTTTTATCCAATAATAGTCAGTGACACTTCAATCCCTTAGTCGACTCTTAAGACACCCGCAGGAGGAGTTAGGGTGGTGACAAATGTATTCTTACTGCCGTCACCATGTCCAAATGAGTAAAATATTCGTAGCTGACAATGAAACTAGAATTTTCTTTAAGTCGTAGATAGCTGGTGCTTAATTAAGAAAAAAAATAGTGATAAAGAAGACGACTTTACAGTTTAAGTATTGTAGCAGTACAATGATTGACGAATAAAATTAAATTTCCTTATTTAGATAGGCTTCGCTAGGCAATCGCGAGATGGCCCTTATTATTATTTTATCAATATTTAAAAAGAGAAAAAAGTAAAGCCATAAAAACGTTTTAAAAATATCAATAAATAATTAAAACGTAATATAATTACTACATTTTAACCCCCTTATTCATAAACGTTTGTTAACTTAACAAGCCGCTAATAATTGTTTGTCCCTTTCCGTCTTATCAATGTGTCTATAAGAGCAAAAGGGACAAACAATTATTAGCGGCTTGCTAAGTTAACAAACGTTTATGAATAAGGGGGTAATTATTTATTGATATTTTTTTTGCATTACTTTTTAAAATAATTGAAGGGCCTCGGCAAAGTGTATAATTTTTACCATTTGGCGTAGAAACTTTAGGTTCATATGGGCTCCAGCGGACGCAAATTGTTGCTGAAATCGCGAAACGTCTGGTTGACTTAACTAAAGACCGAAGAGCCGGCGACTTCCTCGCACAAAACATCAGTGTTGCGATACAGCGAGGAAATGTCGCCAGCATCCTCGGTACAATGCCACAAGGGCCGATCTTAGATTATAGGTTAGGTTATTTACAATATAATATTTTCTTCGGATACCGCGAGGATTAGGTACACATGACATAAAACTATGAAAACAGATAAACTCGCGTATATTAAATATTTACAATAGTTTGACTTAATTTATGTGTATGAATAATTTATATAAATTATACTACGCGTCTCGTTCTCGATGATAGGTAACATGTAGTACTGTTAAGTATGCTAAAACTTCACAACGTTTAGAGATTTAAATTTAAAAAACTTCCCGCGCCGGGTCGCTGTCATCACCTCCCGCGCGCCTCTACGTCTACCGGACGCCATATTGTTTTGTTGTGCAAATAGCTTCAGACGTTTTAGAATTTTATTTTAAGATATTAATTGTTTATATCGTTTAAACTTGATTAAAACTGTATTTAACAATGCCAAAAAAGAGGTCACGTTCCCGATCTAGAGAAAGAGACCGAGAAGATCGAAAAACAAGTAAAAAACTTAAGGCAATGCAAGAGCAAATTGATAATTTATCGAAATGCGTCACAGAGTTTATAAACACCCAAAAAAAGAACTGTAATACTACAGGTAAGCGAAATAAATACGTTTTCCTATATAAAGGTTATGAAATATGAACGTTCTATGCGAACATCATATCTTGAGCAGTTCCACACGAGCTTGCTCAGTTCTATACGAACAAGATCTTGTGATTTCTATTTCCACTCGAAATACAAACATACATACTAGATACAAGAACAAACCTTTATGAATAATTATTGTGATAATCGAGCAATGTTCAATAAGAATAAACTCGTACATGTACAAAAAGTACACATTTCAAAAAGAATTGTTACATATTGCGTCATCCATCAACAGTATATGGTATATTTATACCTATATATATATATATTTTTTTTTTCTTACAGTTGACATGGATACTAACAAAGAAAATATATCACAGAAATCTAATATAGTTTTTGATCAATCTGAAAATAATTCTGAACCTTGCACTGCATCCCATTTGGACATTGCACTCGAAGAAAATGTCGAAGAACAATCTCAAACTTCTCAAAACTGGAATCAGGAATTCCTAGAAATGATGGGTGAAGAATTATCTCCCATTGTTTTAGGAACCAACATTGATAACACATTACAAAAACAGTGGTCACAATGGATGACCAAAGGATTATCAGATGAAACACGGAAGGAAATTTTAAAGAAATATTAGCGAGAAGGAGGCTTCCGTACTGAGGCACCTAAAGTGAATCTAGAAATAATCAGTCATTTAACTGACATAGCTAAGAAGAGAGATCAACATTTCACCAATACACAAAACTGTGTTGGTACTAGCCTCATATCACTTGGTGCAGCAATGACAATGTTAATGGAGGATCCTGAGGATGGAGTAGATCATATGCAACTAATGAAATACCTGTGGGATTCAGGTAAAATGCTGGCAGACATATTTCATCAACATTCAGTTGCTAGAAAATCTTTCATTACACCAAACCTTGATAAAGAAATTAAATCCACCTTAGAAGCAACAGATTCTGATGAATGGCTTTATGGTGTGAAGCTAAATGAGCAAGTCAAAGATGCGAAAAACATAAAGAAGGCTTCTACATCGCTTAAGGCACCAGAAAAACCACCAGTTAAGAAAAACACCTACCAGGTAAACTGGAGAGGCCCACCTTCAAAAGCCAGACAGGTGGGCTATTACCCAAGGAAGCAATTTACCAATGTGAGGTACAAACCGAAACCATTCCAGACAAGATCAACTCAGAATCCAGGTCGCTCTGTACCACAGAAACAAAATCGTCCAGCACCAAAGAAATAAATGAGGTAACTTATACTGCAGGTAGACTGCAACACTATGTAGAAGTGTGGAAAAGTATTACAACTGATGATTTTATTATAAATTGTATTAAAGGATATGATATATCCTTCAAAAATAAACCTGTTCAATTCCGAGAACCAACCCTTCCGAGCTGGCCTCCGAATGAACTAAGAAAAATTGAACTGGAAATTTCCACACTTCTGGCTAAAGGGGCTGTTGAAAAATGTACTGAATGCAGGGGACAATTTGTTTCCTCCTACTTTTTAGTGGAAAAGCCAGATAAATCTTACAGATTTATTATTAATTTACAAAAATTAAATGAGTTTATACAAACTTCTCATTTTAAGATGGAAGATCTTAGAGCAGCTAAAGATTTAATTTCTCCAAATATGTTTATGACTACATTAGACTTAAAGGATGCTTATTTTTTAGTCCCAATGTGTGAAAATAGTAGAAAATATCTAAGATTTCGATTTAATGGTATTCTATATCAATTTACATGCCTCCCGTTCGGGTTATCAACCAGTCCTTATATATTTACCAAGATTATGAAACCAGTTATGAATACTATTCGGTCAAATGGCTGGTTATCATTAATTTACTTAGATGATTTACTGTGTATTAGTGACACATATGAATCATGTAGTAATATTGTTCAAAACATTATTATGTTATTAGAAAAATTAGGATTTATTATTAATTACAAGAAAAGCAATACAATTCCTAGTAAAAGATGTAAATATCTTGGATTCATTTTAGACTCAGAAAAATATTCAGTTGATTTACCAGATAATAAGAAAAATCAGATAACAGATTTCATTAGCCATTTTAAAGTAGGAAAAAAGTGTAAAATTCGTTTTTTCGCACAATTGCTAGGAGTTTTGGTTGCAGCATCACATGCAGTTGAATACAGTAAAATATATTATAAGAGGTTAGAGAGAGCTAAATGGTTAGCACTAACTGTAAATAATGAGGATTTTGAAAGTTACATGTTCATAACTAATTATGTCATAGAAGATCTTACTTGGTGGAAAACAAATATATTGACTGGCTCTAACCCGATACGGACAAGAAAATACAAAATAATAATTTCATCAGATGCATCTGGATCTGGTTGGGGCGCTGAATCAAATTCAGTAATTACCCATGGCTTTTGGAACCAGAGGGATAAAACATTTCACATAAATTATCTTGAACTACTAGCCGCATTTTTTGGCTTAAAATGCTTTGCATCTGAACTCAGCAACTGCGAAATTCTATTGCGCATAGACAATACTACAGCTATTTCATACATTAATAAAGCCGGAGGCATCAAATTCCCCCACTTAAGTGAATTAGCCCGAAAAATATGGCAGTGGTGCGAAAGCAGAAAGATCTGGATAGTAGCTTCTTACATTGCATCTAAAGAAAACGTTGACGCAGATGCTGCGTCTCGTGATACTAACATAGACACCGAATGGGAGCTGGGTGGAAAATATTTTAAGAAAATAATTAATACATTTGGAACCTGTAGTATTGATCTGTTCGCTACTAGAATAAATACAAAGTGCAAAAAATTTTGTTCACGTTACCCTGATCCAGAAGCATCAGTAGTAGATGCTTTTACAATTCCATGGGAAAAAGAAAACTTCTATGCTTTCCCTCCTTTTTCTATAATTTTGCCAGTATTAAGAAAAATAATTAATGATAAGGCAACCGGGATAGTAGTTGTGCCAAATTGGCCCACTCAAACATGGTTCCCAATGTTTAAGTCACTCTTGTGCGAACCTCCTCTCATACTTGAACCTTCAAATAATCTTCTTTTTTCCCCTTGCAGGAGCAAAATACATCCCCTATCACACAAACTTTCTCTAATGGTAGGGAAATTATCAGGACAGCGTATCTGAAAAAAGGAGTTCCTGAGATGTCTGTTGATTTTATCATAGACTCAATATCACCTTCTACTCTTAAGCAATATGAGGGATATCTCAAAAAATGGGTAAATTTTGCCACAAGAAATAAATATGACATATTTGATCCTTCCAGTTCTAACATTATAGAATTTTTGACCATAAGATTCAATGAAAATGCAAGTTATGGTACTTTAAATTCTTCAAGATCAGCAATATCACTCATAACAAAGGGAGATATATCTAATGATGCTATCATATCTAGATTTTTTAAGGGCATTTACAGGAGACGTCCATCTGCACCTAAATATGCGGAAACCTGGAATACAGAGCAAGTGTTACAATATATCGAATTGCAAGAAAGCTCAGAAAATCAAACCTTAAAAACTATATCCGAGATTACTACAACACTATTAGTTCTGGTTACAGCCCATAGGTTACAAACAATAACCTTAATTAACATAGATGAAATTGTTGTGACTCCTTCAGGGCTTCAGATTAAAATTCCTGATAGGATAAAGACATCAAAGCTTGGAAAAAATCAACCTTTGCTTATGATTCCTTTTTTCAGAGAACGACCAAAAGTTTGTGTAGCAACTATAGTTCTTGACTATTTAAAAATAACAGCTCCTATTAGGGCAGGAAATAAGAAATTATTTCTATCCTCAGTAAAACCCTACAAACCTGTTAGTCCTCAGACAATCGGTCATTGGATTAAGTCCTTACTTAGTAAAGCTGGTATCGATACTGATAAATTTAGTGCATACAGCACTAAACATGCCTCTGTGTCTACTGCATATAGGAAAGGTATAGACATTGATACAATAAGGAGAACAGCTGGTTGGGCGGAGGGATCAAAAACATTCGCTCGTTTCTATAACAGACCTATTACAGAACCAAATGATAGGTTCGCTATTAGTATTCTAACTAAAGACAAATAATTAAGTGTTGTTGATTATATGTGCCTAATTATTGTTCAATAATCGTTGAAGCATATTTGTTATTATTACAAATAGTTAATAAAAACGATCTTTAAATGAATATTTGTATTATTTAAATGTAAAAGAATACAAATACTTTTAACAGGGCTCTATCACAGTCGGACTCTAAACATCTACATGTTACCTATCATCGAGAACGAGACGCGTAGTATAATTGATCGATCAAACGAGCCCGCCGAAGGCGGGCGAAGTTCGATCGAAATTATACGAAGCGTCTCGTTCGAAGATGATCACTTCCCACCCTTAAAAATAAGTTATGTTTTATATGATCAAATTAATTTCACAGGCAGACCCAGCCCTGTAATCATCTTTCTTATGCTGTACTGTGATATAGCAAAATTAACTCTAAAATATATGGCGTCCGGTAGACGTAGAGGCGCGCGGGAGGTGATGACAGCGACCCGGCGCGGGAAGTTTTTTAAATTTAAATCTCTAAACGTTGTGAAGTTTTAGCATACTTAACAGTACTACATGTTACCTATCATCTTCGAACGAGACGCTTCGTATAATTTCGATCAATTATACAGATTTGAAAATAAAAAGCGATAAAAAAAAATTACTAACATGAAACATGTCGAGCAATCATCGACTTAAATACGTGAGTAACCCGGCTCGATAATATTGTAATATGTTTGAGTCTCACGTTAATTATAATTCTGGAATGTAAAAGTATCAATATTTTTTTCTTTTTTTTCTAGCCTGTAGGGGTGTCCCACTGCTGGGCACAGGCCTCTCCCTCAGATTTCCACAGCTCCCAGTTCGATGCCAAGTCTGGCCAATTGTTGGCGAAGGCGTCCAGGTCGTCCCGCCATCTCCGCCTGGGCCTGCCTCGTCCCCGCCTAGTTTGCGGCATCCACTTGCTGGCTGTAATAGCCCACCTTTCTGGATGCATGCGGTAGACGTGACCGGCCCAGTCCCACTTTAGCCTGGCAGTCTTTTCGCCCACGTCAGCTATGCGTGTTTTGGAGCGCAGCGTAGTGTTCCGGATGCGATCCATCCTCGTTACGTTGACGCATGGAGACCTTATTCATCTCTGAAACTTTTAGTGAAATGTATCCGTTTGTTTTCTTTTTACTCTGACAACTAGAGACCTTTACATCTCTAGCAGTATAGTAATGCTAATTTTAACGTTTAACTAAAAACAATTGTATGCCCTTTTACATATATCTTTACATCTATACATTTCTCAAAATTCATTAAATTTATATAATTGTTCTGACTATTAGAGACTTCATCTCTAGTTAATGTACTATATCTGTATTTATATTAAATCAAATTTATGTTTCGTTTTTAATTAATGCATGTTAGCCGTAAGATGTTATAAAACTATTATTTGAAAAAAGAAAGTCCCGCTGAGTTTCTTGCCGGATTCTTCTCAGGCAGTGGTGTAGGGTTAGAACCGGAGGTAGTTTTTTTTTCTCTCATTCGCTATTTAGTTTAACGATTCAAAAGCGCTCGTTGCTGGGCCTAATTGAATAAAGAATATTTTGACTTTGACTTTGACTTTACACCTAGAATGCTGCGCTCCATTGCTCGCTGGCAGACCTTCAATTTGGACTTCTGACTTTCGGTGAGTGACCATGTTTGGGCACCGTAGGTTAGGACGGGCAGGATACACATTTCGACTAGTTTGCGCTTCAGTGACATTGGAAGGTCGCCCTTCATTAGCTCTTTCATGGACCAGTAGCTCTTCCAGGCATTTTGAACACGGCGTTCAACTTCCTTGTCCTGCCTGTTGCTGAAAGAGACTAGCTGGCCCAAGTAGATATACTCATCGACATAATGTATCGTCTGCCCGTCTACCTCAACCCTACGTTTCGTGCTGGTTAGTCATCATCTGAGTCTTTGTGCGATTCATATGAAGTCCAACTTGAAGGCTTGCGTTGCTCAGGTCTTGGAGCATTGACTGAAGTTCTGCGGCCGAAGAGGCAAATAGAACGATGTCGTCGGCAAAACGAAGATTTGACAACCTCTTGTCACCGACGACTATTCCTCTCTCCTCCCAAGAAACTGCCAGGCTTCTGAAAACTTCTTCTAATGTACTAGTAAACAGTTTCGGAGATAGCGGGTCGCCCAGTTTAACACCTCTTTGAACCCGAAACGATGGACCGGAGGACTGGAGCTTAATTTCGGCTGTACTATTGTTGTATATATTTTTAATTAAATTAATATAGGTTGGTTCTATGCCTTGGTTCTGGAGTGCGGTTACTATGGCGGAATGTGTGATACTATCAAAGGCTTTAGTATAATCGACGAATGCTAAGTATAGATAGAGGCATGTTGAATTCGGTATATTTTTCTACAACTTGGTTGACTGTATGAAGGTGATCGACTGTGGAGAATCCAGGGCGAAAGCCGGCTTGAGTGGGAGGCTGGTGTTGGTCGAGTTGCCCTGCAATGCGACCCTCTATGACTTTAATAAATGCTTTATACAGGATGGTCCAAACCTTGACGTCAAAAAATTTTTTTTAGGTTCCCTACGTCATGGGCTATCAGAATATACCCCATGTATGTTAGCCGATTTTTTGTAGTTTTCGAGTTATGAATTTTTGAAAAAATTTTTTTTGAGAAATTCTGGAATAAAGAAATTTATTGTTAAAAAAAAACTATTGGGTTTTTTAAATATTTTCTTTTTGTAAAAGTATTACTACAAATAAAGCATTTACTGACAAAAAAATTAGCGTCCTCACGTTGATACAAGTAGGATAAAAAATACCAAATTCAAAATATTACTTTAAAAATGCATCAAAATAGCATTAATGTACGTAAATAAAAAAAATAAAACATATCCCAAGGATTTTTGGTAATGTAAAGACTGCCCTGGACCTTAAGCCTTCGTAAAAGCAAAAAAAAAGTGATACTTAATAATGAGGATTTTTCGGAGTAGTCGGTCAAATAAACTTAAAAAAGCTTAAAATTTTAAAGTAGTAAAAAATTACCTGAATAACTACACAAATTGATTTTTCGTGGTATTTGCTGTCTTTGTTTATTGAAAAGAACAACAAAAGAGACGAAATTTCACTTTATTTTTAAATTAAAAATTTTGAAGTTTTTTTTAATTTTATTTGACCGACTACTCCGAAAAATCCTCATTATTAAGTATCACTTTTTTTTTGCTTTTACGAAGGTCTAATGTCTAGGGCAGTCTTTACATTACCAAAAATCCTTGGGATATGTTTAATTTTTTTTATTTACGTACATTAATGCTATTTTGATGCGTTTTTAGCGTAAAATTTTGAATTTTGTATTTTTTTATCCTACTTGTATCAAAGTGAGGACGCAAATTTTTTTGTCAGTAAATGCTTTATTTGTAGTAATACTTTTACAAAAAGAAACTAGTTAAAAAACCTAACAGTTTTTTTTATTAATAAATTTCTTCATTCCAGAATTTCTCAAAAAAAATTTTTCAAAAATTCATAACTCGAAAACTACAAAAAATCGGCTAACATACATGGGGTATATTTTGATAGCTCATGACGTGAGGAATCTAAAAAAAATTTTTTGACGTCAAGGTTTGGACCACCCTGTATACATGGGACACCAGGCTGATTGGTCGATAGTTACCTATGTCACATTTTTCGCCTTTTTTGTGGATTTATAACATAAAAAAAATTAAATAAGTGTGTACCTTCTCTGATTCTTATTACAGATGTCACTTCTAGATTCTCTAAGGAATGCTGCAGTGTATCGAATAAACAATAATTTAAATAATTTCCCGCGTTCACTCGCCGGGGGCGGCGGCTAAATGTCAATGCAACTGGATTTTACCGGTTTTATCCGGTTTGTCATCTATATTGGAAACTCTGCCCAATTATAGGGAAGATAATATTTTATTATGCTATTTTTTTTCAAGTAGGTACCATTTTTTCTAATCGAAATCATACGATACTAAATAGCCGTTAAATGGATCATGACTTATTTGTTCCATCACCATAAATCATATTTAAATACAAATCAAGTATTTTCTTCGGTTGCCGCGAAGATTACACATGAAATAAAACTATGAAAACGGATAAACTCGCGTATATTATCTAACTTTAACTTCATTCCGACGTTTGTCATCCGCAGACCACGAACTCTGTAAAGTGTTCGAAACCTCGGAATGAAGTTAAAGTTAGTTAATATACGCGAGTTTATCCGTTTTCATGGTTTTATTACAAATCAAGTACTTGTCTTTCTTATTTTGATGGTGGTAGATCTATCAAATTTCCTCCATTGTCAGTCGCCCGCAGACTACGAACCCTGTCACTTTACAGGGCTCGAAACCTCGGGATGAAGTTAAATTTAATTAATATACACGAGTTTATCCGTTTTCATAGTTTTATGTCATTTAAACAGGATTTTTAGGGTTCCGTAGCCAAAATGGCAAAAACGGAACCCTTATAGATTCGTCATGTCCGTCTGTCCGTCTGTCACAGCCGATTTACTCGGAAACTATAAATGCTACAGTAACGAAATTTGGTAAGGATATGTGTTGTATGAACCGCTACAGGATTATGATACTAAATTGTAAAAAAAACCATTGGAGTGGGGGCCCTCCATACATGTAACTGTGGAATAGAAAAAAAAAATTGTTGTATACAGGGTGTAATCGATAAGTGTTTACAGGCCATCATTCCGTAAATATGAGAGATATCAGAAAACTTTTAACTGATATCGAAAGTATGTTACCCAACAAATAAAACTACATTAATATTTTTTTCTAAATAGATGAAGTAATATTAAAAATACCAAGTTAAAACGCTCCCATACATTTAGTAGTACGACTTACAGCCTTAAAGAATGTCGGGTGTCGTAAGAGATAAAACTTTTAGAGATTCCTTATTTGTACGAATATATTGTAATAAAATAATAACACTACCGTTTATGAAATGATTAATCCAACATTTATTATGAAATGAAAAATATTGGTATTAAGCTAGTCTTTGAATGAACGGTTACCTACTAAATGTATGGAAGGGTTTGAAGTTAATAATTGATAATGGTACGGAACCCTTCGCGTGCGAGTCCGACTCGCACTTGGCCGGTTTTTTTAAATAAAAGAAAACTATAACTTTTTGTATATTTCATTCAATAACCGCAAGATTAATATACCCCTTCCGTTGTATCGTGGGAAATGAATCATTACTACAGTATAACGCGAGTAATAAAATAGTAGGTACACAATAATAACTCTTACATAATAAGGAAGAAGTCACATAAGGAAAAATAATCAGTCTGGGAAATCAGGAATATGGGCAACGTCATGCATATTAATTTTCTAAAACTGGTACAAAATAATCTTTGTAACATACGTCATAAAGCTGTCGTCACTAATGAACTAAACGGTAAATCTTTTCGGGAAACCAAGAATGCATGTGATGTCATAATTATAGTAAAAATCTCATGCATTCTCATAAAGAACATCATTACAATTCCTACCATCCTGAAGCACATTAAAGGTAAGATTGATTAAGTCTTTATTTTATAGCTTTTAATATTTTAAACATTGTAGTGCTCTTATAAATATTAGATCCCATATACCAAAGACAAAATACTGAGTTTACCGATATCGCTTTCGTGGCTGATGCCTAAACTACTCGGCCACTCGGACTCAGCGGACACTGCTAGAATTTCTCAGGTATATACAATCTGTTATAATGCTGCGCACCTTTCTTATAGCTACAGATCTGATGTAATGCGAAAATCGTGACTCATATCTTGCTTTCCGTGTTTAAACGCTTCACTCTCTCCACAGCCTACCATGATGTTCAAGATCCTCTTCATCATCCCAGCAGTTCTGGCTGAAATCAACGTCAACATATTCGACGACCACGTCCAGTTCTTCGGAGACTCCATCGACATCATCAGCGACGCCGAGCGAGACACCTTCCGCATCACCGACAACCAGCTCAAGGATGCCGTCAACAAATACACCCAGGGCAGACCTGACGATGCCTACGTAAGAAGCCCTACGCCTTGGAACGACCTTTATAGGAGCTACGGATGGTCCGAAGTCAGAAGGACTCTAAAAGTCAGAAGCGCTAGAGTCTTAAGCAAGCGCACAGAACCTCAGATCATATCCACTAAGAAGTTCCACAACGGCAGTCCACGACCAGCGACCTACGCTGGAGATGTCTTTCAGTTCGAAGATAATACTGTCACTCATAAATGGAGCAAATCTGGCTCAATCACCGTTGGACAGAAGATCAACTACAACGTGAATCTGGGAGCTGGGAGTGTTGGCGGCGCGACCAGCTTCGCTTTCAAAAGCACGTTTGGAGAAGAGTCTGTCAACACTGTGACGACGAGACTTGGCTCCAAGTCTTCTGTGAGCATCACTCTGCAGCCTGGACAATCGGCGGAGGCGGTTCTGACTGCCAATAAAGGCTCGATGGAGGTAGAGGTGGAGTACGAGGCAGGACTAGAAGGGTCGGTGGCCACCAACTACGGGAGGACGCATAAGGGCCACCATTTCTGGGCGTTTGACATCAATGGGGTGTTGGACGCTGCAGGGCTGCCGAGGACTGTTGTGTGGAAGGAGGTACTGAACATTGGCTTTTATGCCAATGAAAGTGTTACTGCTTACGATGCTAATGGGAATCGCTTATAATAAATAACTTGTTCATGTTATTGTTTGGAAATAAAAAGTTGTTGATTTGTACCTATTTATTTAACTAAAATCATGGTGACATCATCAGTTCACGACTGGATGTAGGCCTCAGCTATTTTGTATGCGTATTCGCATTGTGAGGTAAATACCCAATTGCCCATAATCCGATTGCCGGATTGGCGATCGCAGTAGTGTGTCCACTATGATGACGCTGCTGCTGCATATATCTTCAATAAATGGGTGGTCAGCGACACTTCAATCCATTAGTCGACTATTACGAAATCCATGGGAAGATTTGAGGTGGTGACAAACATATTTTTACTACCGTCAGTACGTGATAAACTTGATGATTGACTACAACTAATTAAAATATTCATAATTTAGATACAAACGGGTCTTAATCGCGTAAACTGACGTTTAATTATATCCTGACGTTTCGGGCATGACGTTATACCACGTCGTACCCGTGGTCGCACGCAGTCTGCCTGCGACCACGGGTGTAACGTCATGCCCGAAACGTCAGGATATAATTAAACGTCAGTTTACGCGACTAAGATTAAGACCCGTTTGTGTTTAAATTATGTGTGATAATTAAAATATTATCGAACCGGGTTACTCACGTATTTAAGTCAATTATTGCTCGACATGTTTCGACCCATTAAGAGGGTCTTCGTCTGGAGCATCCTCGGCCAAAACCTGACGCGCACTGCGAGCTTGCGCCCTGCTAGAACCGGTACTGACCGCGGGCGGTGGTGGCTGGGGCGATGCAAGGAAAGATCTACCCTCAGTGTTACTTTTGTCATAAAGGGGGTTGCACACAATACTCACTACAACACTTGCTAATAAGGGGGCGCAGGCCCGCAGTACGCGTCGGGCTTTGGCCGAGGGTGCTCCGGACGAGGACCCTCTTAATAGGTCGAAACATGTCGAGCCATCATGTAAATACGTGAGTAACCCGGTTCGATATTTGGAAAAAAATTCCAAATACCCTCACTAAAACTCACGCTTCCTAGGATACAGATGAGGAACAGGATACAGGATACACATGATACAGGGAACAGGATACAGATGAGGAACAAACGGAAGTTTTCAATTATTCAATCATCAAAATAGTTTCTCAACGGATCAAACTTACAAAGAAATTGATGACAGCTTATAAAACTATTACCCAACTGTAAAGTCGTGTATTCGTGATTCGTGACCTGGCTATTCCACTTTTCATTTCCGGACTTACTTCACCATTAAAAACGACTTAACTCACTATGAACTCCATACTAACTTACGTCGTTTTTTAAATTAACGCTTATGTCAAAAGTTTTCAAAGGGCGTATCTGTGTTCGTTTTGAAGTGAGTTAGGATGTTTCAGTGAATCGAGTATTATTAGTTTTTTCACGATTTTGACGGATTCGCTGTTTTTAGGTTATTAAATTTGTTCTAGACGTAATCTTTTGATAATTTTTAGGGTGACTGAGCTTATGAAATATATAAAAACTAATTAGGGTTCCGTCAAATTATATTTTAACATTTGATAATTTAACATAATTTTATTGTACATACCGTACATTTACTATTGCATGGATTTTCCTTATTGGCAATAAAGACTTGAATTTGAATATCATAATTTTGTAGCCCTTCATACAACCGCTATCAGACATAATTACTGTAGTGTCACTTGGTGATATTTTGATGACCCCCCCACCCCCTAGCCAATATCACGTGTAATTTATTGCCAACTGAAGTAGTCCTTTTAATAACAGTTCAAATTACGTTTCTTATTAAGCACACTTTTTTGCCAACTACGAGGTAACAAATGTCCGTGAAATTTTAAAATTCAGTTCAGGCTTTTACATCTGGTTATGTTTAAAAAGTGTTTTAAAAAAGTATACATACATAGGTACTATATATATTATTTTTTACTAGCTGTAATGCTATTCAGCAGAGAGTAACAAATATTGTCCGATTCCGACACGTGATTTGTCCGATGAAACCCCCCCCCCCCTCCCCTATGGTGATAATTGGTGATTTTTTCTTGACCCCCCCCTCCCCCTATACAGCATGACGTGATTAATGGACAAGCCCTTTATTGTCCTAACGATAGAGGCGTGTTCAGATATTTTTGAGCACTCCGGACGATACGATGTATCTGCTGGCGACCGTACAACATATAAATGAATAATGTTGTGGTTAACTATAATTAGATAAGTATTCATTCCCGACGACCTCCACAGGCGACCTTGTGAAGGTCGCCGGGACACACTAGATGCAGGTCGCATCGAACCGGTACATGTGGAGGTCCAGAGAGGAGGCCTATGTTCAGCAGTGGACGTCTTAAGGCTGAGATGATGATGATGAGATAAGCATCAGTTAAGACTTTTGTAACTACATTTAAGAGCATATTTGGTGTGCTATCTGCAGTGATCGGTTTTTTGGGTTCCCCCTAGCGGTATTTCGCGTATAAAAAAATAATGGGTGTGACTATAATTTTTACAATAGTACAAATACAGATGGTGCCTTTGCCTTTTTTAGGTTCTAGTGCGAAAAGTGTGTCATTTTTCGTCAGGTCCAAAACTTCGGAGGGCCATCTGTACTAAAAAACGTCGTACGAGACACGTGCAAAAAGGAAATTCGTAACTCGCCACCAAAACATTGCCACTCGTTACGAATGTCTTGTTTTTCGCACTTGTATCGTATTGTATTAATTTAACACTATTATATTATACACACAAGAGCATACTTTATGAAAAAGAAATATGGCAATATAATTAAAGTTTATTTTTCAAGTTACTATAATAGGAGACCTGCCGGGAGAATCCAAAAAACCGATCACTGGTTACCTGTTGGTAATCCTAAATAAATAAAAATAAAACGGGACCATCATAAACCACCTGGCTGGGCGTCCCTACACTACATCTACATCATCTATGGTTATAATTTTAATAGGTACCTACTACATACAATATACATACATACATCAGCCTATCTCACTTCACTGCTGGACGTTGCCTTATTTTGTGTCCCTAAAAAACGTGACGGAGTGGTGATTTTTGTATGAGATAGTGTTTTGTTTTCAATATCTGATGTATGGATTAAAATCTAGCGTGAAAAAGAAATACAAGTGCACCGGATTTTATTTTATATATTGAGTCAAAACAGCAATTAAAAGTGTGACAGAGAGGTAGGTATAAAACAAGACAACGGAAAGGATTTTGACCCAGGCCTCTTCTATTATTATTTGGACGCATTAGTAGGAAAATGCCCATAATCGCCTTTATTTGATTGGCGATCGCAGTAATGTGTGCCCATCATCAATCTTCTTTCAAAGGATGGTCACTGACACTTCAATCGTTTAGTCGACTCTTACGACACCCGCGAGAAGAGTTGGGATGGTGACAAATGCATTCTCACTGACTAGGTAGATACTAACCCAATATAAATAATTTGTTTTGTTTGACTAATACTTATCATAACAATATTTTATCTTTTAATGAACAATGTAAAGCCCTCTTTTGGTATTCTTCAACCTTATTCAAGTAAATTATTATTTATTTTGCAAGCATTGTTAAAACTTGGCATTTTACGAAAACACTATAATAATGTCCCTAATAAATTAGTGCACACATAATTTAATAACAACCATTACGAAAAGAAATCTTAACTTCACAAAGAACCTAACAATATAACTTATAGTACTTTGTCAAAGTTATACCGCGGCCGCGGTCGAACTATCGCGACGACAATAAGCGAGAGTTTAATACGACACGGTTCTAAAAGTTATAATGGGCCTCACTTTCTATGAAAACAGTTTGATAAAATAACTCGTAAGGAGCGATGGTAGTCATTTCCTTAGTGGCAGCGTGGCTTAAGACTTGTGTTTTAAAAAGTTTGCGTTCCATTTTCGAATTTGAGTGTTTTGAGCGAATAGTGTTGTGATGTTGTGATTTTTTGAAACGTTACCGGTTTTTTCGAGTTGCCAACTGAAAAAAAATAGGTGAGCATTATTTTATATCTTACTATAAGTTAAACTATTATGCTATTTTTAATCGGGTAACACTATAATAAATAAATTAACTTTTTTATTGAATTAACAACTTAAAAATGCACTTAAAAAAAGGATTCTTACAAATGATTAAAGTAGGCCCCTTGATCAAATGTACAGAAACAACTGATTTTAATTAAAAAGGCGGGTGATTTTTTTGAAAATTGTCTTAGCAGAAAGAAAGTTCATATTTTCTTAAAGTTACTGGTTTCCAAAAGTTTTACTGAAAGCGTTCAAAATTAACAGAACAATTTGATGGTGACAAACAAGCGTTGCAAGCAGCTAGAATAGTTTATGAACACACACATTTTTTTGTTTGGTTGCTTTTGGACATTACCAATAGACAGAAAAATACTTAAACTTTTTTTAAATGTTAAAATAACAATTTTAAGCGTGTTTAACACCGAGCTATTATGAAACACTGTTTTCCAAAATTGATCCTGAATGAAACTACATCCAGATAATTTAATATGACATAATTGTTTGTCTTCGTTAATACTATTTTCTTCTCAATCCCTCATATATATTTATGTTAACTGTAAATTCAGATATTTAAGTTAGCCTTAGTAGTGTGTTACAATTGGGTCAAAATTCTTTTTGTTGTATTGTTTCATACCACTTTGTTACGCTTTTAGTTACTGATTCGCCTCAGTATTTTAAAAAAATCCGGTGCACTTGTATTTCTTTTCCACGCTAGATTTTAATCCATACATCAGAAATTGAAAACAAAACATCATCTCGTACCTACAATAATCACCACTCCGTTACGTTTTTAAGGACACAAATTAAGACAACGAAAATAATTTTGACCAATTATAATTTAAATGTATCCTATGTACATAGATATTAAATATATATATGTACACGTACAGTCGAATACAAAGATGTTTACATTTTTTCACCTTAATACAAAACAGGTGCCTACCATGATCTCTTAAATGCGATTCAGTTTAGGTTTGGCTTGTCAATTTTTGACAGTTATTGTATGGAACTGACATAGTTCCATACAATAACTGTCAAAAATTCAGTTTAAATCCTAGACTGAAACGCATTAGTAGATCGTTGATATCTAAGCGCGCCGTTGCTTGCGTGCGTAGCGGGAGTAATAAAAAAGTGAAATCCCCTAGGGAGTAATAGAAATGTCAGTACGTCATTTAATAATATCATGTCTTAAAACTTATTTTATTGTCGGCAAGTGTGATGAAAAACATTGTACGCATCAGTGAGCGGAATACTAACTCGAGTCATAAAAGCCCTCCGCCTAACGGCGTCGGGCTTCTAACACTCTCGTTAGTGATCCCGTACTTACCTCCCTTGATGCACAATGTACTTTTGTAATCATAAGTGGTCATAGTAATAAAGGGTTACTTAATATTACAACTATTGGGCATGATCATGAGTACTTGATTTACCTTACTTTATTGAAGAAACAATAATTTTCCCACGAGTTTCCATAGTGTAGCGTGTTGCAAGCCATGGGAACTATGTCTAATTTAATAACCTTATGCATATTATATTACTATGTAATACCGAATGAAATCCTTACCTTATTATAACGTGGAAAGCCCTCCAAACTAGAGGTCATGTTCAAATCAGTGTTTGTACCATCGCCAACGCACCCGATATCGACGCACATTTCAGCATATAAAGTCTGTCTTTGACTGTACTATGAATTAAAAATATTAAATGACCATACATCATTAAAAAAATACCTAGTCCTCTATCGTCCGAGATGGGGTGTGAACCCACGTATTTTAAGTATTTTTTTCTTTGGTGTAGGTAAGTATGTCTTTTTTACATAAATACTAATGTTACTAGTTAGTTACCTAACAAAATATGGATCAAATCTGTCTGAAATAAACGAATTTTATTTTATTTTTCATTGTATCTATGGATAGTGTGACCACTTAAAATCACTAGGTAACCAAAATATTTCATAAAATAATTTCATTCGTTCCGTAAAACATGTGTAGATGGCAACACCATCTCTGTCATAATACAGATTCGGATAGAAACATGTATTGCAATAACAAACAAACTGCTATGTAGGCCTACGCTGTTTCTATACTTTGGCCATTAGGCGCCACAAGATATTAAAAAGTTTAACACTTAATAGACCCAAGTTGATGATTTTATCTTCGTACAATATCATAGTCATCAAGAATCTCATACATACAGGTTCTCACGTTTAAGTGTTAATATTATGTTAATTTGACAGTAGTATTTAGCTGATTCCCACACAATAATTATGAACAAACGGACAATACCATAGTGAACATACATTTAATTTCATTTATCTTTTTAAGACTGCCTCTACATATGTAATACTTGCAATCAACGATTTGTATTTACCGTTGTTAATATGACAACACCATACATTATTTTAATACATTAATAGTCGTTTCACCACAAATATCTAAAATTAAACGGAAATACTCAACCACGGTACAGAATTGCTGCGAAAATGCACGAAAATTGACAGGTATGTCTTTCTTATTTATGGTACGTGCGGTATTATTTATATTGATATTAAATTTTCACGATCAGTGATAATCGTGAAAGTTTAATATTAATTCAATAAAGCTGTTGTTTGAGCAATAAAAAGACGTAGCTACCTGTTTTTTTCGCGATTAAGTCCTATTGAAAGTTCGTAAGCATTTATATTTATATTTTTCTTTAAGTTTTATTTTCGTTTAACATAGACTTGTGACCTGATATAAAACTTCATCTATTTTTGTAGCCATCATAGAATCGAATCGCGACGGTTTTCACCTACAAAAAAACCGACATTGATCATAACCGCAACATTTTCCCATCACTAAATTTCGAACCACGCGCGGCCGCAAATGTTTGTCTGTTTGACAACAAACTCGAAACCACTGAACCGATTTTGATGTGGTTTTCGTGAGCATATAACTTTAATGTCGAGGATTACTTTGTTTTCTGTAATTTAATTAAGGTGGATGTGACAAATTTAATTATGGCTTGGCTATAGTTCTATGGCAAATTTAATTATGGCCGTGTGGTGACGGCAGTAAGAATAAATTTGTCACCACCCCAACTCCTCCTGCGGGTGTTGTAACAGTCGACTAAGGGATAAATGTCACTGACCGTTATTTGATAAAAGATTGATGATGGGCAGCAGCGTCATTATAGTGGACACATTACTGCGATCGCCAATCCGTTTGCCCAGCGAGGCGATTATGGGCATTTACGTCCTAATGCGTTTATACGCATAGTAGATAGGAGAGGCCTACGTCCAGCAGTGGACTGAGATAGGCTGATGATGATTGAATACCATTTTTAGGCTCGACGCTGCAGCAGCGCTGACACAGCGCTGTTTGCAAGGCGGTTCCCTTTTAGTGAATAACACTGCAGGAGGTTAATTCTGAGATCATATTGATGAAAGTTTCGAGATCGAAATTCGGAAAAAAAATCTGAAGTTGCATACATTTCCGCCTACTAATATCTCAGGGTTTGTATGGAGCATCTGATTTTTTTTCTCCTATCGGTTGTTGGCCCCGTAATAAAAATTCAACAATATGAACCTCAGGGTTAACCCCCAAAAGTTTGGACGCTGAACAAAAAATCGCCCTGTATGTTATAGTTCGTGAAATATAAATTGGTAACTTTCTACCTACATTATAGTAAAAATAAACATTCAATTTATATTTCTCGAACTATACGAGGCTTTCGAAACGGGTATTGATTTTATTTTTAATTTCTGTATTTCTTATCGAAGCAGCTTTTATATTGTCTACTCCTAAGCTGTAGCGAAATAAGTCGCAGCAATATAACTCTACATACAAACCTTACAAAACCCCATACAATCAATGTATGATCAAGATCTCTCATTAAAATTTGAGGTCATCTCATAATCCATCCAGTTTTCGCACGATAGCAATTACACGGTGTATGTGCACAGATATTTATGGCGGGCGCAGATATAGCGGAGATAGGGAAATTCGTTTTGCAATGGTGATGCAACCACGGTGTATAATTAGCAGTATTTTGACTACTGAAATATAGTTCTGGGTGAATATCTGAGCGTTTCAAACGCCTAATTGTGGTAGCATCATTTTTGCTGAAGTTTCTATTCGTTAAATTGTGCCACTTTGTCATTCGAAGGAGTGCACGGTACCTTATACAAATAACGAAATATAACATTGAGACGTTTAGAAACTTTGGCAAAAATTATGCCACCAAAATTAGGCACTTGAAACGCTTAGAGCCTGTTCACTCATTAGCGATTCACTTGGGCGATTTTAAAGCGTCTTAGTAAATTATAAAAGTAACTGAACATTCATAGTGCCAGAACTTGACGTACGTCCATACAGTCCCGACTTGGCCTACTATCGCAAAAATCTAAATTTGTAAATTTCGAGGATTTTTCTCCGTCACTCCAACGAAGACGTCATTCGAGTGAGAGAGATAAATCCTCAAAATTTGCGGATTTGGAAGTTCCGTCGGGCCGCTGTTCAATCCAATGCCACATTAAGGGGCCATCGTATAACTTTGTACCGTAAAACCATACAACTATAGTCCACTACTACAACTATGGTCCACAAGTTTAACTCGTAATTAAGCATCAATGGAAATCTTTTATTGAGGTTTTATTTAAGTTTTTTTAATCATTAATGAGGAGACTGTGTAACTCAGTATATAGTCAATAAAATAATAATTACACTAAATCGAAGATATTTGACTTAGTTTTGGACCATAGTTGGGACCTTTTGGGCTATAGTTGGGTAGTTTTACGGTACTGTATACATTAACTGTGGCATTGGCTTGCCCGCAGCGCTGCGTGGTGGTTGCATTGTTACAAACAGCCACACAGACTCATGTATGGTATTGTTGGTCAGCGGTATAAAGGATGTTAAGTTTTAAGAGGGATTGGAGATCATGTTTCAAGTGCAGTCACGGGAAAATCGGTGATACTTTTAATAGTACATTTCGATACAACTGCAAAAAATTTTTTTCGACGAGGGTGAAATTTGGAGCCCGAATGAAACGAGGGCGACAATCACCCGAGTTAAAAAGAAGTTTTTACACGTGTATAGAACGACATTTTTCATAACAAGTGCCGTAAAAAGAGAAAATAACGCACGCGAAGCGTGTGCAAAGTTTACTTTTCCGCACTAGTTAGGAAAATGAATCGTCGAAAAATTTTTTTTGTACTTTAATCGAAATGTACTATTTCATCACACTTGCTGTCTAAGCGCGCCATTGCTTGCGCGCGTAGCGGGAGTAATAGAAAAGTGATATTCCCTAGGGAGTAATAGAAATATCATTACGCCATTCAAGAATATTATGTCCTAAAACTTATTTTTTTGTCGGCAAGTGTGATGAAAAACATTGTATGCATCACGGTAGGTAAGCGGAACACTACAGATGGTGCCTTTTTTAGGCTCTAGTACGAGAAGTGTGTCATTTTACGTCAGGTCCAAAACTTCGGTGGGCCATCTGCACTAAAAAAACATCGTAAGAGACACGTGCAAAAACAAAATTCGTAACTCGTGTCGATTTAAAAGGGAGTGCCCTGTCGGTCGTGTTTTAAAACATCGCCACTCGTTTCGAATTTCATGTTTTTCGCACTTGTGTCGTAATGTACTATTTTATATCATTTCTAGTCAGAATCGTGAGCTCTTTCGATCCTAATAGGAGACAGATTTTGTCCCAAAATTTACTAAACTTTTTTCGAACTTTACCACGTTGGTGCATTCAGACCAAACGAGCATTCGCTATTCAAACCCCCTACTCTACGAAATTCGATCGTTATACAAAACGCGATTCGTTGATTTCGTAGAGTGGGGGATAGAATAGCGAATGCTCGTTTGTTCTGAATGCATAATAGCGTTTAGCGTAATTGTTTTATAGCGTAGTAAAACATTACGTAAGAGTAACCGGTCAGCCATTGATAGATCGCTGTGCTGTATCGGCCGGTCTTGTCATAAGTGTTGCTACTGCAAAAAGTTTAGCGATAATGCACGGCCATGACAGGGCCGGCCCGATATATGATATGTTATTTTTGTTTTCTGTGGTATGTACGTCTGTGATTTTATTTGTAATTATTATTGTTTATTTGTATTGTGTGTTGCCTGCCGTGAAACTGTTCACGTGATGGCCTCATCGGAAGACCAGCGCTGGCACTCGCTAGCAACATGCTGAGATGAGGCCATTTCGTAGCATACACGCTTTTATTTGTAAAATTATTTTTCGCTGTTATATATTGTGGTTTTTTGTGTATGTTACGAATAAAGCTATTTCTATTTCTATTTTCTATTTCTATTTCTAATAGGAGACAGATTTTATCCCAAAATTTACATGCTTTTTTCGAACTTTACCAAAATGTATGAAAAATGGTAACGGAATGGATAAAAAATCTTTGGACTAGCAATGTACAAGTTTCAGAACATTCTCCAAATTGCGGGAATATAGTTACTTAGTCAGCCTCAGTAGCCTAGTTGGTAGTGACCCTGCCTATGAAGGTGGAGCTTCCGGGTTCGAATCCTGGCGAAGGTATTATTTAGAATTATAACTAACGTGAGACTCAAACATATTTAAACATTTATCACACGGGTTACTCACGAAATTTAAGTCGATAATTGCTCGACATGTTTCGATCCATTTAGAGGATCCTCATCATGGAAACATGTCGAGCAATTATCGACTTAAATTACGTGAGTAACCCGTGTGATAAATATTTAAATAAGGTATTATTTGTGTATTTTATTTATCACATATTTGTTCCTTGGTCATGGCTGTCTATTGTATTTACTCTACGAAATTCGTTCGTTACACAAAAGATGATTCGTCGAAATTCGTTGATTTCGTAGAGTGGGGATGGGATGAGCGAATGCTCGTTGGGTCTAAATGCACCTTAACAATTACACCCTGTAGTTGTAAACAATAAAGGTGAATAATGATATTTAATCTGACATTTCGCTGGACCTTATACAGATCTGACCCCAGGCGTTTTGACCCTAAAGCTGAGCTCATAAATATGTATGCTATTGTTATAACGACCTAAGATGGCGACTCACGGCGGACCCGGGTTCAAATCTCGATGAGGGCATTTATTTTACCGGTCATAAGTATTTGGGTTAAAAATTATTTTCATTGTCTTGTTTCATACCACTCTGTCACGCTTTTAGTTGCTGTTTCGTTTCGACTCAGTATATGTATTTAAAAAAATCAGTGCACTTGATTTCTTTTTCACGCTAGATTTTAATCTATACATCAGAAATAAAAAAGAAAACATCATCTCATACAAAAATCACCACTTCGTCTTGTTTTTTAGGGTCACAAAATAAGACAAGGAAAATAATTTTGACCCATTGATGACTTGTCTCCTTAGACATGTTTTCGAAGTATTTCAAGTAGTTATTATGTATCGATTTATCTGTATAAATCGTCGCTTAGTTTAGTTGTCAGCCTCCGTAGCTAAGACGGTAGTGACCCTGGGTCAAATGCAAACCGATGTTCGGAGTATTTCCGGTGAACAATCTAAAAGTTAAGGCCTATAAAGCTTGATTTTCTTATGAACGCCTTATCTTCTTTGAGACATACTCCTTTTTCATTGTGTTGTATGATAAAAATCACTGCTACCTGTCCACAGGCTGTTAACTATCGACCACAGGAAAAAAAAACTGCGTGTTTAGCTTAACTGCCTAGAGGCCCTCTTTCCTGTGGCCAATAGTAAGCAACTGGTAGGAGTGTAGTCATGATTTTTATCATACAATTCAATAGGAAAAGAGTGCCTTTAAATGACAATAAGGGTTTAATAAAAAAAATAATCTCATAGCCCTTCCTTAACTTTTAAAATGTCCACCGAAACTGGATCGGAACGAAGCTGGATGTTACGGGTCCGAGTCCCGGCGACGGCATTATTTGTGTATTTATTTATCACAAGTATTTGCTCCTTGGTCGTGGCTGTATATGTATTTAAGTGTCTAGTAGTATTAATTGAGCTTATCGTGGGATTAGATCGATTTGTGTCAGATGTGACAGATGTCCCAAGATATATTTATTTATTATTGATTTATTTACAATGATCTATATGGGCGACAGTACCTATAACTTTATATTCTCCTGGTGTTTATTACACCCTATATACATACAATAATCATGTATAGAATTTTAAGTATAATATAGTATAGCTTACATTATTTATAAATATTAAACCTAACCATGTGATGTGTAGCTTTATAAAGTGACGTCGAATACTAGTGCAACCTCGAAAACTGATACCTACTTCTACCTACCCTCCAATCTAGAAAGCTAAAGGCTTGAGAAATTTTCTCTTCTGTTTTAAAAAAGCTTGTAGTTTATCCAACAGTAAACTGCTAACAAAAACTCCTAAAACTACCACAGACCATACATGCAAATAGATCCCTCACTACAATGTCATATCAATCACATCACAGCATCAGCCTGCAACCATATATAACATGGACGTCTAACGCCAGCTCAAAAATGCACCCAAACACAATTGTTCAATTGTGCCAAGATGGACAGGACATAGCGCTTTTCTTAACACCGCGCATATTTCGGCGCAACATATTTGACAAGTTTATAGAATATGGCCAATCAAAACTCTGATGGACCAATCACAACTATTTTTAAATGGCGGTTTAAGTTTTAATAGGTTGACATGGAAATTCCATACCGTGATGTATTGAAGAGGGGGTGACATTTGGCAACTAAAATTTAGGACCGTTTTTGAAAGACAATTTAGTATGGCGTGTGGCTTCCATGTTTTATTTGTTCCTGCCTATCACAGTCCACTGCTGGACTGCCTGCCTACTTATTCGTATGAACGCATTGTTTAACATCAGGATGCGTAGCCAAATTGCCATGCGCTAACGCTTAGTAGCGTATCGTAGTTTTCCCTCTCTGTCACTCTTTCATATTAGTGCGACAAAGACAGTTAGCTGCCTTTCGTTTACGATTGACGATTAAGCGTTAGCGATTGGCAACTTGTTTAAGCACCCAGGTCCCCAGGAGCCCACTGTCTCCACCTCCACGCGAACGATAATCACCAAATTAAAAATTAAAAAGAACCGACTTCAACCGATTTCTCTAAGATCTCGTCATCATGGTTTCTTTTGGCGT